>MJUU01064850.1:85026-201389 GCA_002080025.1 Modiolus philippinarum
ATGCACATGCAAGGATAGATGATCGTACCATGTACAGTGACTGAGATCTGAACTCGGACGTAAACTTGACGTAAGTCACTCAAGCGGAAAATATAGGTCAAAGTGACCTTATTTTGCATGGATGCTGACCTACCGTCAAAGATGAATGCACATGCAAGGATAGATGATCGTACCATGTACAGTGACTGAGATCTGAACTCGGACGTAAACTTGAATGTAAGTCACTCAAGCGGAAAATATAGGTCAAAGTGACCTAATTTTGCCTGGATGCTGACCTACCGTCAAAGATGCATGCACATGCAAGGATAGATGATCGTACCATGTACAGTGACTGAGATATGAAATCTGACGTAAACTTGAATGTAAGTCACTCAAGCGGAAAATATAGGTCAAAGTGACCTAATTTTGCACGGATGCTGACCTACCCCCAAAGATGCATGCACATGCAAGGATAGATGATCGTACCATGTACAGTGACTGAGATCTGAACTCGGACGTAAACTTGAATGTAAGTCACTCAAGCGGAAAATATAGGTCAAAGTGACCTAATTTTGCCTGGATGCTGAAGTACCGTCAAAGATGCATGCACATGCAATGATAGATGATCCTACCCTTTACAGTGACTGAGATCAGCTGAACTCGGACGTAAACATGAATGTAAGTCACTCAAGCGGAAAATATAGGTCAAAGTGAACTAATTTTGCCTGGATGCTGACCTACCATCAGAGATGCATGCATATGCACAGTTAGATTATCGTACTATGTATAGTAGCTGAGATATGAACTGAAATGTAAATTTGAATGAAAGCCCCCCAAGCGGAAAATATAGGTCAGAGAGACCTAATTTTCTTGGAGGCTGTAAGTTATCCCAAGATGCACCTGCATGCAAAGTTTGATGAACCTAAACTGCATAGTTACTAAGATATATACCCAAATGCGGACGCGGACGCGGACACGGACGCGGACGCCGGGGGTACTCCAATAGTCCTCCTCAACTTCGTTGAGGAGAACTAAAAATTATGCCATTAATTCCACTCTGGCTGTTTCCTAGGCTTAAACATACACACTCTTCCGTTTGTATATATTGTAAATAGTATCTATTTCTTATTGTCTTCTATTGTCATTGTTTATGTTGTTATTGTATGTCTGTATGTCTGTATACCATTGTACTGCAAAGGTTTGTCATAATAAAGATATATATATATATAAAATGAGTTTACAAAAAAAAGTAATAATAATTATAATATCAAGGAGTTCAACTGAGTTCTATATAACATTTTGTATAAATGCTTGATAATATCAATAAATAAATAAAAATTAATATATCCCGCAGAAAACAAGTAATAAAAACAAGTTAAAAAAATATATGAATTATTACAACCACACTGCTACTATAGACTCATCTAGCACGAATTTCAATGGAAAAAAGTCGCTTTTAGTGGTGTGATTAAATGTTTGATTTTAACAAAACTACTGCATATGTTGATTAGCCATTTTCCGTACTAAAAGTTAAAACATTAAATTTTAATATTAAAAATAATTATTATTTTGAAATCATTTGAGATGTCAAAAATATTTGTTTTTCCAAAATGATCAACTTTACATACAATAGCTATATCGGCCGTACCTGATTGTACCCTATTAATGGCGGAAAATAATGCAACACCTGGGGATCACGTTCAATAACTCAGTATTCACCGATTTCTGAAAACGTCTAAATTTGAAACAGGCGCCATACAAATATGTTTCAATCGTCACTCATCTAATAAATTTTCTTTTTCACTGGAGACAGGCTGCAAGGCCAAAACATTCAGAAAAAGTTCTAGCGTTTTCACTTACACAGTATATACATGATATATATATAAAATAAACTTACTCTGGATGTAAGCAGCACATTTCAGCAAAACTAGCAATCAACTTAGTAAAACTTCCTTCATATACATGTACTTTTTTCCGATTCTTCACATTCACCACCAGATTAGTTAATGCACGAATAAACTTCATCACCCTCAAACGTATATACCTGTCAGAATGTAAATGCAATGAAATTTTACTTACAATACAAAATGTTTGAAGATCTTACCATGGAAAACATTTTGCCTCAGTTTTCTAGTGGAAGTCAAAACTTGATGCCCCAGTTGTCCTTCCAATGGGATTCTTTCTGTTTTCTTTCAAATTAATGTTTGAATTGATTATAACTTATTCTTGTCCTGATATAGCTGAAATACTGATTAGTGTACTAACTTATCAATTAATCAAATATTTGTTTACATTTACACTTCAATTCATATTTTCTAAATAAAATATGAAAAATGTAAAAAAAAATGAAAAATATGACAGAAAGGAAAATAACTCCCAAACAGGTCTTTAGATTTTCTTCAATATTTCATACTAGGTAGATCTCAATATGGCAAACACTTTTCAATAAACGTGACATGTACACACCAATCTTTTATAGAAAATTTTGGAAATAAAAGAAACAATGGAGCTTTGCAAAGCGCAGCATGATATGTCCACAACATACTGAACATTAGCAGGATAAATATACAATGTATTTGTGCAAGTGTTAATTTAAACGAGGTGGACACAGTAAGGTTTTGGATACAGTAACTTGCTGGACACTGCAGGATTCACCAATTTCCACTTTCAATCTGAACACAATGCCCAAAAATCCAATCAAAATTTGACGTAAAATAAAAATTTCAGGCAATTTCTGACATTTTTAATTTTGGCCCCATTTGGCCCCTTTAATAATAGCATGGGAATGCTAAGAGCTATATCAAATCTTTCAACATATTACTGAAAGCTCATGTCAAGAAGAATACAAAGAAACAAACCCCACTAAAATCTGTTAAAAAATAAATAGTTTACATTATTTAAAAAAAAGAACAATTTTTGCTTCTTTGACCCCTAATATCTCAAAAACGGTAAGAGCTACATCAAATCTGTCCACAAACCACTGACAACTTTTTAAAAGTCAAGGGGAATCCAATGAAACTAGAAAATGTGTCTGTAAGACACGGATGCCCCCCAATAAATTTATCGCAAAATGAATTGTGATGAAATGCAAAGTTTAAACAAAGTCATTCAATCATAAAATGTAGGTTATGGACACCAAATTAATTGTGAAATAGCAAGATCTCCTTTGAATGAATGTTACAAAAAAAAAATATTATGATGCTACGATACATAGTAGTTGGGAAATAGACTTAAATGAAAAACTAAACCAAAGTCATCTTTTTTTAATAGTAATAACTTAGGTCAAAGCCACCTAACTGTCAAAGATTTGGGTAGTACTCATCAAGGCAATTAATTTGATAAAACATCATTGTGTTATAATAAGTAGTTGTTGAGAAAATTGACTTTAATGCAAAACTTAATCAAAGTCATTGAAGCATAAAATGTAGGTTACGCCACCTAATTGTTAATAATTTGGGCAATACTCATCAAGGCAATTAATCAAATGAAACATCATTGTCCTCTAATGTGTAGTTTTGAGAAATGGACTTTAACACAAAAGTTAACCACTCAAGCATGAAATGTAGGCCAAAGAGTCAAACGACCTAATGAACTCTGTAGTACTATCAAATATCTACCTACTGGCCTACTACATTTTTGTATTATAGTTCTACCTCTTACAGTTTCTGAGAAATGTACCTCAACACAAAACTTACCCCGACGTACAGACAAGGTTAACACTATATACCCCTTCCACATTCGCGGGCAGGGCATAAAAAATCTTATCGAAATCCAATGAAAACTAAAAATTTTAGATAATTTTTACATTGCAATTTTGGCCCCTTATAGCTCGGAAACGGAAAGAGCTATCCAAATTTGATAAATGTATCCTCTTTTAATTTTTCATACGGAATACAGTGAAAAACAAGAGGCTCTCAAGAGCCTGTATCGCTCACCTGGGCCATGGCTGACACAATAAGTCAAAATAATCCCAATGTTTAAGGGTCTCATTTGTTGATAGACATTGATGTTTTATGATCCAAAATTATACTATGTTCCCCATTGGCAGTCTTTTTCAGGGGGCCCAGACCAACTGTCACCTTTCTTGAAGAAGACCATCTACGGATCAAAGGATCATTGTGCATCACTTTGGTTCCATTTGGCCTTAGGCTAGTATTTTCAGAGATCTTTGAATGATTTCCCATTGGGTCCAAGGTTAAACAATGTTCCCTGCTGACTTCCATCTTGGATGCTATACGGACATGCCAGACACATTCTATGAAGGGGACCAAGTAAGGACCATTGTGACCAAATATAATTCAAATTGGCCATGTACTTTCAGAGGAGAAGATGTTTGCATATGTTTCCCTATAGGGTCCAATGTTACGGTAAACCATGATCCCCACTGGCTGCCATCTTTAATATGAGGACTTGACAAACACATTTTTCAAAGGGGGCCACCTAATTACAATGTGACTAAGTTTGGTTCCAATTGGCCCAGTATTTTCAGAGGAGAAGAGTTTTGCAATATCGTCCAATTTTTCGTCAATGTTCCCTGCTGGTGGCCATCTTGGATGATGTGCGGACTTGCAGGACATACCTTTTAAAGGGGACCACACAAAGACTATTGTGACCAAGTTTGGTTCCAATTGGAGCAGTGGTATCAGAGAATAGAACTTTGAATGCTTTCCCTAAGGGTCCAATGTTAAAACCACATTCCCAGATAGCAGCCATCTTGGATTTTTTTTTTGAAAGGGCCCACCTAAGGACCATGTTAAAACCACATTCCCTGCTGGTGGCCATCTTGGATATGATTCAGACTTGCCAGACATTTTTTTAAAGGGCCACCTAAGGACCATTGTGACCAATAGGAAAAATGAAAAGGATATGGAGTGAATGTACATGTGACAAAAATGCACATGATACATAGAAAACTCCAGTTTATAAAGGACAGGGCTTTTATTCCTGTCTACATCTTGACGTCGCCTAACGGTCTTCAACCAGAGGTGAACAATATTCACCCCCCCCCCCCCCAAGCGAGATCAAGAAGGCCCAACTTGAGTGCACTTAAGCGGTATTCTTGACAAAAATTATATCAGGGTCACTCCCTTGCTCCCCACACGCCATGGAGTGTCAACTTAGGCAATGCCCAGGGTTACCCAGCTGAAAGCATCAGGATTACAAGAAGAGAATAAAAATGTTGAGCAACACCGATCACAGCTAATATATGACATTGAAGCAACACATGGCTGGAGCGGTCAATGAGGAAAAACCTGTTCAATGTTTGCCTACAAAAATTTGTCATTAAGTAGCCCGACAAAAGACAAAAATAAGGACAAAAGCAACATGGATAGACAACACAGTGCACATCGAAAGTTTAGTTCCAATTAAATTAAAAGTTTAAGAGGAGAAGATCTTTGAATATAGGGTCCATTATCGACAAAGATCCAACTGGATGGCATGTGGACTTGCCAGACACATTTTTTAAAAGGGACCACCTGAGGGTTATTGGGTCTGTAAGTCTTGTTTAAATTTGATACTTCTGGGCACAAAGAAAGTACCCGGAAACTGTGTTTTTCACATTAATATATGACGTTCTAAACAAAAAATTGAACGTCACAATCCTAAAGCATCATTATTTGGCGGGAAACGTTTTCGAATTTCAATTTTATCATGAATTCTCGGTGTCACATAGCGAGACTTACAGACCCTACTGTGACCAAGTTTGGTTCCAACTGGCCCAGTGGTTTCAAAGAAGATGTTTGAATGATGATCCAAGCCAATGGGACCCTTTCATAACGCACAATTCTCTCCCCTAATTATGTACTAGGTATAGTTCCAGTTAATAATGCTAGTAGGAGTGTAATTCTATGTAAAATTGAGTCATTTTCTAAATGGTGAATAAAAGGATATGGAGTAAATGCACATGAGACAAAGTCTCTACAAATACATGGTAAAAAAAAGCAAAGGAACAACGCTTTTATTGTTGTTCTTCATCTTGAAGTCACCATGAGGCCTTCAACAATGAGCTTTGCTCATACCTCATAGTAAGTTCAAGACGGCCCCTAGCACCCGGTTTAAGCGGAATTCTTTGCTAATTGTCGAGCAACGCTACATCCATTTCTTTCTTGGTCATGGGTGCGGGATTGTCAACAAACATCAATTAAACTGGCAAAGTGCTCTTACAATCACTGTCATCCTTTGCCCGACAAAAGCAATAGTGTCTTAAGCTAGTGGACAACTACAACTTATAGACAAACACAGGGCACTCATCAAGTCGAATGTAAGAAAACTTGGCGTTATAAAATAGTGAGATGCGGGCACTTAAAACAGGTGGTCTGGATTACATTTCGAAAATTACAAAAATAATTGCCAAAATTTGAAAGTATCAATAGTATATCCATATGAGAAATTCTCTCACGCACAAGTACACCATAATTGAAAAATATAGAGAGCATACATCTTTCGCACGGGGAATCGTTTTACGGACTCCACACTACAGGAGAGACAAACTCCAGTCGTAAATGGTGAATAAAAGGATATGGAGTAAATGCACATGAGACAAAGTCTCTACAAATACATGGTAAAACACAAGCAAAGGAACAACGCTAAATCTGTATTTTCACATCATCTACTATATTTGTGTAATTTCTAAGGCTATTTTAAATATAATATTTCATCTTTCAGTACAGTAAATAATTAATTGATATGTTCTTTAGTTTTGAAAAAATAAAATATTTACTTACACCCATGAAGAAGAAAGTCTGAGTTAAAATTTAATATTCAAAACACTGAAATGACATGACTGTTGTCCAGTTTCTTGCAAAACGAATAGTGAAGTTTTTTTAATTTCATTTTTTCAATTTGCATCTATGAATTCTTGTCAATTATTTTTTAATGTTTTTTTAATTCTATTTTGATAATTTCAATACATATTTAACATATTAGATATTTGAGGATAACCAAGAGACATGTACATGTACTTCTCTGTTTTGGATTTGATTGTAATTTAATCAGAGCTTGTGATGACATTATCATCTGAATTGCAAATTACCTGAACTTGTACTACAATACCCCCATAGAAGCTATTGTTCAAATTGGGCGTCCAGTTTAAGTAGAGGCCACTTTCTCTGCATGAGTGAACACATTGTTTTGAAAATCTTAGGTCCAAATTTGTTGTCTCTTAAAAAAATCTGTCATACGTAGGACTAGAACTAGCAACCTTTCGTTTGCTACTATATAGAGATAGTTTACAAACCATCTTACTAACTACGCCATGTGTGCCGTATATCCTTTTAGATTCATAAACATATTTATTTACAACTCACATTTTGGAAGAAAAATATCAAAATTTGTATACCTCAATGGGAGTTGCCTATCATGTCATTGAACCAAACAGTTTGTTATTTTCTCTTACCAAGCGTCATACAGATTGTGCTATGGAGACTACACAGAAATCTTTGAAATAACTACTACTTATCTTACCAATCAGAAGTTGATATAAAACTTTGCGAAAAATGATTTTGATACCCTCCACAGGATTAGCACCATTGCAACCATTATATTACCATGATTACATTACATACTAAATTAAAGAGCGAACACACTAACCATTACACTACCAAATCATGACGATATATTTGTATATTTACTTACTTACATGTATACTGGTTAATGAAAACTAATCTAAGAATTTTAAAAGTCATATAAGATATATGAATAAAATAGTTTGTATAGATAATTCCGGACATACCGGATATCAATTTTTTGAGGGGATGAAACATTGGGGGAATCAGTAGTGATCATATGGAAAGGTCTGAGTTCAAAATCTAATTTTCTCAATGCACATATTTGAAATTAATTATGGTGAATACTTCGTAAGATTTTTAGCACATAACATCCATCATATAAATTTTTAGATCGAAATGAATTAATATTAACATCCAAAGTTGGTCAATTTCCCATATGCTAGACGAAAATTCCCGAATCTACAATGTAACATCACCTGGATGACTTCCGGTAAGGTTTGTTTACATTTTATCTGCTCTGTGATTGGTCAAAATGTAACTGTGACATCATCACGATATCATCTATTGTGGTACAAGTTAGATACCGTACATTTCAAACAATAGAAGTGGCCGGTATTGAATCTGGAAGACATCTTTTTCCACACTCATGCTCTGGTAAAAGCCTCGCGGATTACGCCCCTAGGCCTTCACCTATGCACTAGAATGGAAAAAAGAAGCCTTCCAGATTCAATACCAGCCATATAATTACAATATTCAAAATGACCCACTGCAGCACTTTTTTGCTTTAACCATATACAACATACTCTTCTTTCTCGGTCACCCAAAGTTCATTCGAAATTTGGTCCAATACAGACATGATTTTCTCTGGATAGTACTTGAACTTGTCAACTGTTGCAATTCTGCCATCAATCGGAAGTAAATAGTTCTTCACTTTATCAACATATCCTTTTTGTTCTTCGTCCATTTCGCCCATTTCAATTTTACGATATACATCAACAGCATGTACCGCATAGTCATCTTGGTAATAAATGTGCAAATTCTTTTCTACTTGCATTCTCTCCCACTTACTAACCCATGAGTCTAAAGAGTGCTTTGATTCAAAACTCAATGATCGCGATCGTGATGAATATGATGATAAAACTGAGAGATCGTCAAGTGACATTATACAGGGGTATCAAGAGAGGGAAAAGAAACAAAATTTTAAATGCTAGCAAGTGGGCTGTGTTCAGGTGAAGAACTCGGGTTAACTCGAGTAACTCGAGTAGTGCTCTCTGATCCGTACTCTAGTAATGTAGATTAAGCCGCTATAGACCGGGGGTTAGTAGAGTTTTAAAATTGCGACGGATGAAGACAAAATGTAAACGATTAAACGCATTGTTTGAAATTCTACCATTATCTATTTTTCACATCATTAAATGAAATTTATTAAACCAGAAAGGATTTCTCTTATATTTGGGACATCCAGCAACAAAATTTCATATTTTTCTGCATGTACATATTTGTATATATTTATATACATTAGTTTGTTCCATACTGATCATATAGTGTTTAAAGCTAACTGATCCCACAGTTAAAAGTACGTTTAAAGTAAATAGGGAGACCTGTTTACTCAAATAATTCGTGCATATAAGAGAAGAGAATACAGCTAGTGAGAGATTGACTTTATGAAGTTATTGGACGTCGCTTTAAACATATACACAATTCAGTGGTCTTTGCTGACTTTTGGAAAGATGCAAAAACTACTAGTGAAATCAGGAATTCGTTTTTCGTTACAAAACTTATTTCAAATGTACCAAATACGTCAGAGAACTTTTGTTGCCTGTGTAACAACAACTTTTTGGATGTTTATTTACATGCGTGTTGCGAATGCTCATGTACACGTAAAATCCGTGATGTATGGTGGAACATTATAATAGAAAATTATAATTTAAACTTGTTTTGTGAATTGAGTGAATATGATAACGAGATTTTACTTCAAGTCTTACTTGGTAGAAAACCCATGACTGAATTTGTAGATAACAACGAATTTAGTGAATTTGTCAAACTGTGTCATCTTCATGTTGTTCAGTGCGTGGCTGAATACTGGAGGTCCTTTCATCAGTAGAAGTGTTAGTTAGCATGCATGACACGCCATCGGCTATTGATAGTATATTCTAGATTTATATATATCTATATCTATATATATTTTTTTCCTTGTAAATATATTATTTTTAATTACTCTTTAAATATATCGTAATTAGCATGTATTGTGTTGCTTAATGTAAAATTCATTATATCTCATGTTTGAGGAAATAAAGAAATGAATGAATGAACTCAAAGAAATTTTGCTTTTTCAAAATTTAAATTTAATTTATTTTCTAACCAGACCCTATATCAAAAATCTGAGACACGGTTTTGTTGCATTTAAATGGTTCTTTCAGATGAAACAAAGAGAATTCAGTTATCTCTAAAGATGTAAAAGTTAGTTTCATTTTAAAAATATTATATCAAAAACCCAATTTTTTGCCAAATATGGAATTTTTTACATTAATACTTAAGAGGGATACTCTTGAAATGAACATAGAAAGACAATTTTGTCATTTTCCTTTACTTTGATACCTCATTTATTATTGTATCTTTACAAATGATAAAGTTATAGTCATTCAAACTTGGGGGCTGACAATTCTCCTCCAAAGACTCTTGTGCTACCTTAAGCGACTGAAGTATGAGAATTCAAGTCAAAGGCCTATAATTCAAGAGTAAGTGACTGGACCTGATGGTAGGGTGTTAAATAGATTTTGATTATATCTAGGATAAACATACTGGCTATAAAAATTCAAAGTTCTAATTATAAAGCCTTGAGTTGAGTTGAGTGCTGTATAGACTTGTAGATTAATATATTATGAAGCAATCGTATAAAACATTCCTCATAAAAAATAGATAAGAAACCTGTCTAAATTGTAAAGTGGATAGGGTAATCTTGTCTGATTCAGGAACTTACGGACATTTAAACAATTCAGATAATTTGCTGAATAAATAGAAGTCAGCTTTTATATAGCTATTTGTTGTATAAGGGGTTGCCCATAATATAATATTAGCCATACATCCCAGTGTTTGGATAAGTAACCTGTTTATTCAAATAGGGAGTTCTTGTCTAAAATTCTTAGTACGATATACATAATAACAGGGAACAAAGGAGTAATTATACACCATAGAAAGAAAATTAGAGATAACGAACCTGTTTAAGTTGTAAAAAATAGGGAATCTTGTCTACATACATAAGAAGAGGGAACAAAGGGTTAGAGTATTATACACCATAGAGAGAAAATTAGAGATAAGGGACCTTTTTAAATCATAATAAATAGGGAATCTTGTCTACATTAGGCCCGTTAAACGCATAAATCCTGTCAATTTGGAAAGACCAGTTTAATAGAGGTAATATCATAGGATAGATAATGAATAATAATCCTGTTCAATTCAATAAATTGAATAGGTAAGTTTTTGTTCACAATTCACTGTAAAATCTGGAATGACATCAAGAGAGAATAGCAGTCCTGTTCACAGAAGTTGAATAGGGAAACACTGCTCTATACATATACACAGAGTCTCGAACACACTAGGATTTTCTGTCGGCACATTGATTGATTGATTGAATATTGTTTAACGTCTACTCAGCAATATTTCAGCTATATCAAGACGAGAACAAGTTTGTTAATAAATAATCACTTTGGGGTATGGAAAGGGCCATGGGACGGGAAATTCTGACTGCCACTGGAAAAGTAGGGTGAAATCGTCAAGGGCGGGGAATTTAGCCTTATTGCCGATCACCTACGGACCACCCCAAAAAGAGCTTGCAACAAGGGTTCTTTAACGTGCAGGAAGTGTGGCATTTCTTCCAACACGTGGACCTGAGTTTACATCCCATCCGAAAGATGGGTTGTGTATTTATTAATCCCGCACAACCACGGAATGGGTCCTATTTCTATATCCCGGGACCCTCGGGGTCAGCCTCCGTTAAGGAGGGGTCACACCCCGCAAGCCGGAGATACTGGGTCCTATTTCTATATCCCGGGGTTCCCTCGGGGTCCTCTGTTAGGATGGCTCATACTCCAAGCTCAGAGGATGCTGCGGGCCTATTCTTCGGCATATAAGTGCAAACTTAATTTACTACCATACATAAATATATGAATAACAGTCCTGTTCAATACTGATTGAATAGGCGTGGATTGTGCATAGTATTAACCACATTTTTCGGAAAATTTGAGAAAAAATTAAACAATATATGAACAACTATCCTGTTCAGTAGATTTGAATAGGGACAAATTGTTAAGCAAAAAAAGCTCAATTGCTGAGACGATGACAGACCCAAAAGGTGATAAGAAAGTGCAAAGAGCCCAGGAGCCTCAGAGACTCAACAAGTAACTTGTCAGACAATAAGAGTTGGACATGTAATATATGTAAAACTATATTTAATGATAAAAATGCGGAATTACTAGAATGTGAATTTTGCGAGTTCCACTTCAGAATCTGTAAATCTTGCTTAAATTTGTCTTCATCGCAATATAAAATTTTGTGTAAAAGATCAGATTTTTATTGGTATTGCCCACCATGTCACGAAAAAGTGGCCAAAAAAATACAAATAGAAAAGGAGATAGAGGAATGGTGTAGGAACCACTTTGCAGTGTAGTAAATGAGAATCGAACCGTCAATCCAAAATGAATAATCCAAGGACAATGGCAACATCGGACACAAACAAGAAACATAGACACAACATGAGTACGGCACAGAAAAGAAAAATGAAGACACACACACACACACACACACACACACACACACACACACACACACGCGCGCGCGCGCGCGCACAAAGATGAACAACACGGACCCAATAAAAAACATGGGTGAGATCAGGTGCAAAGGTAGAGTAAGCATCTCCTGCTTCTTATATGACACCCGCCGTGTTGAACATGTCAAATCCGGCAGTAAAGTCAAATCCGGTAGAGGAAACAACAATTAAGCTTTAAAGGGAAAGATCTGTTGTCATCTGGGAAACAGATATCCCACAGCGGTCCACAAGATGGTGATGTCGACCGTAAAACTTCTGGAGGGATGCCTTCAAGTTTCGGGTAACATACCCTTGTTGAAGTAGCCTATCTGTGAGCAACCTGGCCCTATCAAGGAAGTCATTGTATCGAACACATGTATAAATTAAGAGCGATTGATTTAGTTAGAGGAGGCCATAAAAAAGAAACCGGACGTGGAGGAAGTCGAGAGAATGATTGATATAAGCAGGTTGGACAACGAAGAAGGGACAAAAGCAGCAGAGACTGATTTGCAAGCTATTGAAGCATTAGATGAATACAAAGAATGCTGAAGAATCTAAAGAGGTGGAGCCAAAAGACAGGAAAGAAGCAGACATCAAATTTATGGAAGACTTATGTACTTTCCTTTCAACTGATGGGCAGTCAATAAAGAGTGTTACCAGGCTGGGAAAGAGAAGTGATAAAGCTGAGAAGCCAAGACCAATGAAAATAGTATTTGAAGACGAAAAATCAAAAAGTAAGTTTATGGGTAGCTTGAGTAGATTGAGTAAGACACAAGCTAAGTTGAATAAAATTACTGTTGTGCATGACCTGATCCAGAAAAAAAGAATAAAAAGGAGGAATTATGAGAGGAATGCAATTGAGAAACAAACAAATTGAGTTGGGGACGACAAACACAAGTATATTTTGAAGGATCCACCCTGGGACAAAAGGATGGCCAAGACAAAAAAAATAGGTAGCTATAGCAACAAGGGATAGTTCAAAACATCTGGAAGTTTTGCAATATAGTAGCAATTTTTAAGAAGGGAGCCAAATCCGAGAACGGCAACTACAGACCAATAAGCTTGACAAATATCATATGTAAGATAATGGAAAAGCTAGTAAGAAACAAAATTGTAGAACATATGAAGAAAAATAAGTTATTTAGCGATAAACAATTTGGATTTATAGCAGGAAGATCTACGACTCTGCAACTACTCAAGGTAATGGACGAGTGGACGGAAATACTTGACAACGGTGGCAATACAGACTCTGTGAATATGGACTTCATTAAGCATTCGATAAGGTACCACACAAAAGACTAATAAAGAAAATGGAGAGGTATGCCAAAGGAAATCAAACAATAAATTGGGTCAAAAGTTTTCTAACCAATAGAAAACAAGTAGTTTCAATCAATGGTATGGAATCATCAAGACATGATGTGACCAGTGGTATACCCCAGGGAAGTGTCATTGGTCCGATACTCTTGGTCATATATATCAATGATATGCCAGATGTAGTAGACTCAGCAGAATACCTCTTTGCAGATGATTCTAAAATTTTTAAAGAAATAAAAACTAGTTCAGATATGTAAAACTGCAACAAAATCTTGATACTCGTGATAGTTTCCAAGAATGGTCAGACAAGTGGTTACTGAAGTCCCAACCCAATAAGTGTAAAGTATGAAAAGATACAAATAGAAGAGAAAAGGAAGAAACTCATGAGTATCACCTATATGACAACTTAGGTAACCAGGTCAAATTGCAATACTCAGACGGGGAAAAAGATATTGGTGTTTTGGTCGATAATCAGCTTAGTTTTTTCACAACATATGCAACAAAGAGCAAATAAAGCGAACAGCATAATAGGTCTAATTAGAAGAATATTCACCTATCTCGAGAAGCATAACTTTAGATATTTATTTTAAGCCTTAGTTAGACCTCACCTTGAGTATGCAGCAGCGGTTTGGTCCCCATACAAAGCACAAGATGTAGATACTACAGATAACGTACTACTTCTGTAGAGGAGGGCAACCAAACAAATTCCATCTTTAAACAACTTGGACTACCCAAATAGACTTAGGAAATTAAACATGGCAACTTTAAAATATAGAAAATTAAGGGGTGATATGATTGAAACATTCAAATTATAATGGGAGTGTATGACAAAGAAGTTATACAAGAAATATTTAATTTAGATCATAATTCCAGGACAAGGGGCCACAGTAAAAAGATCAAAAAGAAATTCAGTAAAACAAACTTAAGGAAATACTCTTTCACCGACAGAGTAGTGGGAATATGGAATAACCCTCCACAATCACTGATAGAGGTAAAAGACTTGAGACAATTTGAAATCTTATTATATATTCTGGGAACACCAAGAGGTGAAATTCTACCACAAGCTGACTTACAAATAAAGATAAATCCCAGAAGTCACACCGAACTTGATATGAATTTATAAGAAATAGAGACGGACAAAGTGGCACAGAGCCAGAGTTCACAGCAGACATATAAACCTTACCCTAACCTAGCCTAAAATTTGACCTGAACAAATGGCAAAAAATAACAACGAAAAGTGACACCAAAGATGGTGCATGCAAAATCCGTTCTTTTCACGATGCAGATGACAAATATTCCTGCCAAATGTCAATATATGGAAACTTTATAAACATGGGAAAAAAAGTTATAAAAAAATGTTGGAATTATACACCGTTTAGAATCCTTTTTTGTGGAAACCCGACTTCATGGTTGTTAATAAAATTAATATGCAGCTGATAGAAGTATTTGAAATTAGATTTTGAGCAATATCAATATTAGTGTTTACTCTAGACTAGGGTAATCCGTTCGTGTCAAAATCTGCGTGCGCACAATATATTCGTTCTATTTTTAGATCATGACGTCAGGCGAGTTAACTCGGGTTTTTCACCTGAACACAGCCGTGGCGTGTTAGGTACGTTTTGCAGCTACGTACGTCATAAACTTATCCCTTGGGCGATCCTACCTACAGTAATGTGCCAAAAAAGTATTGCAATAACTAACAGTGCATTTCATATTAAAACGATATCCGTTTTCCATATTCTCCAGAATTCATTTTTGGACCAATTTTCATAAAAATTAAATTATTAAAAAGAGCTTCTGCAGAAGCAGAAACAGAATTTCTGCAAAATGTGGTCAAACAAAATAAAATTAAAGAGATGAGACCAGATCATTTAATTACTCATACGGATATATTGATGATGTCTTGTCGCTTCATAAAAGTAAATTTGCCGACTATATTCCATTTATATATCTACCAGAACTTGAAATAAAGGAGACTACAGACACTGACCATTCTGTTTCGTTTTTAGATTTACTTCTGGAGTTTGACGACAGTGGCAACATCAGCACAAGAATTTATGACAGAGACGATTTCAGTTTTGATATTGTAAATTTTCCACACCTCGACAGTAAAATTCCGTCTTCCCCAGCGTATGGAGTATATATTTCCCAATTAACCCGTTACGCTAGAGCATGTAGTCACTATCAAGATTTTTTGAAACGACACAGATGTTTAATTCGTAAGTTTTTAATTCAAAGTTTCGTTAAATGCAGATTAATAGTTTTTCTAAAGAAATGTGTTGGACGATATCCAGATTTGATTGATAAATACTTAATTCCAATTTTCAATTTTACTAAAGACGGTTTTGTTTAAGTTTTGACCTCTTCTTTCAGGTTTGTCTTTATGCCACTCTGGTGTGATTTGTGCGCCGAGCGACAAAAACTTTTACATCGAACAAAGACATTTCACATGTGTGAAAAAATGTAATGTTTTGACAATATTATCGCTTTGAAATTTAACTTAATCGGGACACAAAGAAGCTATAGTAAGTCGTCATATAAGCGGACGGTTGATGCATCATTAAATTTGGTTTAACCCACCATTTTATTTATAAAATGCCCGTTCCAAGTCGGGAATATGACGGCTTGCCAAAAATGTTCTGTGTTGGGTTTGTTTTCTTGATTCTGTCGTATGTTATACGGATTTTCCTTCCTGGCCTCTCCCTTTGTTTTGTTTTTGTTTTTTTTTTCACTTTCATTTGACATGCAGGTTCTTACAGATATTAGAGGCATGTAATTACAGAGATTGAAAGCTTCGTTTAATCACAAAATATTCTGTAGGACTAGTTATGGACGCAGGTCTATATTACCCCTGTATCCATCACTTTATTCTCATAATCATCGCCTGTCTGGGCCCCTGTATGCATCTCTTTATTCTCATAATCACTGTCTGTGCGCGACTTCCCGGTTTTTGTCCTAATAGTACTAAATCCTCGTTGTGGTCGAATTTAACAGTTTGATTTTCCCAGTGTTTGTCTAGGCTTGTCTCAAAGCTTTTTACATTTTTCCTGTATAACATGTTCTTGCAAGCCATTCAATGGGTGTAGTACTCATGCTTCATATGAAGGAATGCTTCCTTATATTCAATCTACTGAACCTTTTCTTTAGTTTCACACTATTTCCCCTTGTCCTATTCCCTTGATCAAGTACTAGCATATTTTCTGCCATTTCCTTGTCGTACATACCTTTTTATATCTTGAATGTTTCTGTCATGTCCCCTCTAAACCTTATATATTCCAATGTTGGCATTTTTAGTTTTTTGAGTCTTTGAGGGTACTTTCGGCTTTTGAGTGAGGGAATGAGTTGTGTAGCTCTTCTCTGCACATTTTCAATACTCTTAATGTTGTTCGCTTTATATGGATTCCAGACTGCTGCTGTCTTTATCATTTGTCAAAAATGATACTTTTCCTTATTAAAACCAGGTGTAATGCTTGTTTCATCAAGTACAAATTTTTAGTTTCATAGAATTTCATTAATGATAACGTGAAAGGATAAATAATTCATAGTTTAAAAATGATGTGCATGTTTTTCAATATTTTGTTTATCACACACCTAAAAGTATTTCATTTATACATGAAACAAATATTTACATACCTTTCTATTCACTGTGCTTTAACAATGCATTTTTGACGTTTTTAGATATTCGACTCGGAATTTTAACTTAATAAGGAAAGTTTTAATTACTTCCTCATCATCGCTGCATTATAAATGCATTTCATTTCTATTACAATAATCCGACTAATAAGACACAGTAATGAAACTAACACTGTGTCTTTTTGTATTCTTTCCAGTTGTGTATTGTTTTGTGTGTTTCCATGTATCTGCTCAAACATGGCAAGGGAAAGGATGATTTACGCACATTATTATTATTTATTATTATACCTCCTGTAAGAAAGTTCTTTTATAGTAAAACAGTTTTATTTTCGCATAGTTTTCGAAAGAAATAGCGTTGACTGCACTATTGCAATGTAAGCTCTGCTGATGTGAAGACTATTGATTTCTACGTCAATCATCATCAATCATCACCTGCGGGAGGCGGAGTTTTGATCTGACCGACAAGTTGGTGGTACTTACTGTGCAATTGATATAATCAAGTTTCTAAGAGTGTCGTCTGCTACAGCGCTAAAATTTTTAATTTGCATTTGGGGGGGGGGGGNGGGGGGTATTTTGACAGATTTTATTGGAAAGAAGAAGAAATGAAAAAAACTAAGCTTCGTGTGTACACACATGTAATTCATTCTCCCAAAACAGTTGATGAAAATAAAACAGTGGTATCTTACAAAAGTATACAGTATTGGAACTGAGGAAAGACGACCCTTATACTGTTTTAGTATCGAACAACAAAATGTAATACTGTCTTGCTTTTTTTAAATTTTTGTTCATATTTGTTATCATTGTTTAAATGTATTGTTTAAAAGTATTTGCTGCAACAATTATGGGTTAAATAGTTTTCAATAAAATTACTTTGTTTTGGTCTCTTGAATTATATTATTTCATTGCTAAAATAGGTTTCCTTCATGTGTTGATGTAATGGTGAAATATGTATTGGGATCATTTACACATGGAAATTGACATCGGAATCAGTTACCACAGATACAGTTAAAAATTGACAGGATAGCAAACAAGTCAAAGAAAAATTTTCAAATTCAGCGGTTCAAAATATAGTCAACAGTCGGTATAATAATAATATTAATGTTGTGTTTTACATTGACTATGGAAAATAGTAGCCAGGGTGATGGACAATAGTGCACCCCCCTTCGGGTCGTGCACTATTGTCCATCACCCTGGCTACTATTTTCGCATAGTCAATGTAAAACACAACATTATTATATAATTATTATTATTATTATTATTATTATTATTATTATTATTATTTTGTTTTGTTTTCATTATGATAAATGACTGTATAATTCTGAAAGTACAAAGAGTTGATTAAATTTGTATTTATCTTTTTTCTCAATTGCTAAATATATTAGTTTTCTATAGTTTTGAACTCGTATTTTATCTATTCAAGGATATTTGAAATATATTTGGTCTTGATAAGCACCCACTTTATGAAATTAAAACTCAGACTATCACTTTTTCGCTTTTCACTTTTATTTCATTTCATTAAATTTTGTCCAACATTTACTAAGACCTACTAATAGATCTTTGTAGTTTTAGTCCCAAAAATATACTAGATATTTCACTTATGGTAACATAATCTACTTTGGGCTGGTATAAAATAAGGATCCGATATATTTTGGACCCGATATATTTTGGACCTTGATTTTAGATTTTTGATTCTGGAATTTCCCTTTTCCCTATTTTTGCTTCGGTATTTATTTGCCGATGTATTTCAGCAGGAAGAAAAATATTTTTCCAATATATGTGCTAGGATAAAAATAGGGTTTTTTAGAGTTAGGCCACCGTGACCTATATGTCTCGTTCGAGTAATTCGGGTCAAAGTTTGCTTTTAAGTCCATATCTGAAATGCTAATGATTGTACAGGTATCATATTTTTGTCGAAAGAGGCCCTTGTAAACAAACTAGGTATTTTGACCCAGTTGTGATGTTTCCGTTTAAGAACTAGAGCTGGTAGAGGATTAACATTGAGTAGTTAGCTGCACCCTGGATATCCTTGGTAAAAATAAGCTTACTTTAGCCTACATTTGATTGATCAGTGCCTTCAGTTAAAGTTTCCAGTTTTGTATAGAACACTGCTGATCATGGTAAATGGATACGGTTTCATGGGTATTGTTGACAGCTGATTGGTTTTTTTTTTCTACTTTTTTTAATTTCATACCTTTTTTTTAATTTAAAATGGGTTTTAATAGCTCGAAAGCGACGAGTAGCACTCCTTAATAGTGTTAGTGACATTTCTAATGTCAGACAAAACATACAACATAAATATACATCCTTTTTTTCAATTACTAACACCTAAAATTGGGGTAATAACAAAATGAGCGAACAATATTTTCAAGAGCTGAAGTCTATAAGACAAAAAGACAAATCAGGTGGAAACCACTAGAAAAATTGTAGACCGCAATGGTCCTGACTTGGAACAGGCATTTCGAAATATGGGGGTGATATTAAGAGAAATTATAAAAATAATTTACTACTCCACAGTACAGTTCTATGAAGAAGATTAGAATATACCAAAATAAAGAATTAATGAAGACAGAAAAGACTTTCAACGGCCGAACATTACAATCACATGCCATATTCCACCAGGGATCTGCACAAGAAAAACAATAAAATGGCAAAAGACAAACATAGATTACGATAGGAACTCGGATAGCCGGACTTGGTACCGGCACTAGCAACAGTTAGCGGTAGGTTAAGCCGGTTTATGGGCACCAAACCTCCCCTTTCTCTATTCAATTTCCCTATAGTATAATAAACATACAAATAAAACCCGATACAGGTAGACCACTAACTCCAAGACCACAATCTTGATAAGGGAAGAACAAGACAAAACGTAATTTAACTTGAGGTCATCACTACAGCAGTTTTACGGTGGACATCACGATCTTATGGACCGCTATGGGATATCTGTTTCCCAGATGACAACAGATCTTTTTCTTTGCCACTATTATTTGTTTTTCCTCTACCGGATTTGACTTTACTACCGGAGTTGACATGTTCAACACGACGGGTGTCAAGAAGCATGAGATGCTTACTCTACCGGTGCACCTGATCTCACCCATGGTTTTTTATTGGGTCCGTGTTGTTCATTTTTGTATATGTGCGTTTTTTTTCCATTTTCTTTTCTGTGCCGTGCTCATGTTATGTCTTTGTTTCTTTGTTTTCCCGGCGTTGCCATTGTCCTTTGATTGTTCTTTTTAGACTGACGGTTCGGTTCTCATTTACTTTAGAAAGGTGGGTCAAGAAGTACTAGCGGCTAAACTGTCGGCTAGCTCAAGGAGCCTAGTCTGTTGTTAAATCACTGTCGCACTACGGAATAATAATCAAATTCAAAACTTCCTGAGGGGTTTGGTAAAGAATCATTATGGATTTCAGAAGACATCGGCAGTATCATTGAGAGGCCAGTATAATTGTAAAATTTTCAGGTCACTGGATCCCAAAGCCAATTTAACGGAATCATGAAGAATATCCGGTCAATATCCCCTATTACGCAAAGAATGTGAGTTGGTGATTTTCTTCATCTGATCTATCCAAAAGAGCTCGAAATTAAGGATACCACAGACACTTCTACATCAGCCTTGTTCCTTGACCTTCATCTCGAAATTGACAACAGAGGTAGACTTCAAACTAAGCTGTACGACAAACGCGATGACTTCACCTTTCCAATAGTAAACTTCCCTTTTCTTTGTAGCAACATCCCAACAGCGCCGGCATATGGTGTTTACATCTCCGAGCTCATTCGCTATTCAAGAGCCTGTGTTCGATACAGTGACTTCCTTGATAGAGCACGGTTGCTCACAAATAGGCTACTTCAACAAGGGTATGTTACCCAAAACTTGAAGGCATCCCTCCAGAAGTTTAACGGTCGACATCACCATCTTGTGGACCGCTATGGAATATCTGTTTCCCAGATGACAACAGATCTTTCCCTTTAAAGCTTAATTGTTGTTTCCTCTACCGGATTTGACTTTACTACTGGATTTGACATGTTCAACACGGCGGGTGTCATATAAGAAGCAGGAGATGCTTACTCTACCGGTGCACCTGATCTCGCCAATGGTTTTTATTGGGTCCGTGTTGTTCATCTTTGTGTGTGTATATCTTCATTTTTTCTTTTCTGTGCCGTACTCAAGTTGTGTCTCTGTTTCTTTTTTGTTTCCGATGTTGCCATTGTCCTTGGATTATTCGTTTTGGATTGACGGTTCGGTTCTCACTTACTTTGGTAATTTCCTGAAAGTCTCAAAGACCACTTATTTTTTGGAATTCTACCTAGCAAACATACTTAAAATGTTTGTGTAGTTTAGGAAAAACATTTTCATCAACTGTATTTCAAAAATATTGATTCCAATCTTGGTAAATCTCCTGAAAGTCCAAAAGATCACTTTTTTTTGGAATTCTACTTAGCAACCATATATCCTAGAATTGGTTTAGTAACAATAATGACTATCAATAGATAGATTTAAAAAATAATGAAAAAAAATTATGCCCAGGGTGTATAACAACTGTTTTCTGTGTCAAATAGGGAGTGCGGGGATAGCTGTCATTTCCGACAACATCTAGTTTCTTTTTTTTTTTGTATCAGTTTTTGAATTTTTTGAACAACCTTTCCGTAAAAGGGTGAGAAATGCTCTTAGTAATAAACTGTTTGCGAGTCGCATTATATTTAGATATCAAATGTTCATATCATCTATAAAACTCCTTAAATGTGTTTGTCACTTTATGAAATCTGTAACCTTGTTGTTTAAGTTTGGATGTGATAGTAAGGTTACGTTCATTAAAGTCGTCAAGAGTAAAACAGACGCGTGCGAATAGTACCAGCTGAGATATAAACAACCCGTAAGATGGACTACAGGAACTTCTCCATCAAGAAAAGAGAAATTAGTAATAGTGAAATCAAAATCATCCCTTTTATCATAAATTTTAGTTTTAATTTTTCCAGATTCAATGATGATAGTTAGATGGAGAAATGTACAGTATTTAGAATCATTGTTTGCTTCATTAAGTTTCAGTTCTTTTGGGTATATGAGGTCGACATAGTCTAAAGACTGGAAATTGTCAATGGTAAGGATATCATAGATATACCTGCTGTTATCGTTGAAAATTGAAATAAGTTGATCACTGTTTTGTATGGTTCCATCCTGTAGTTTTTTTTTTTTTATAAAGTCCCGTTCGTAACTGACAGGAAAAGATCTGCAATAAAAGGAGCACAGCTTGTACCCATGGAAATTCCAATGACCAGTTGATAGACGATGTTGCTAAAACGAACAAAAATGTCAAGCAAAAGATTCAGTGCCTTAATCATGTCATCACAAGTCCAGAAACAACGATTTTTTATCTCGAAGCCATGAAATGACTGGAGAGATGTTAAAATGACAAGAAGAAATCACGTGAGGCGTCAAGCCTATTAACAGCTCTAAAAGATGATCTCCGTGCTTCCGATAAAATATAGTACGCAAGTTTCTTTCAAAATCGTATACATTGTGTTTTTATGTTATATTTCCTTTTCTTGAGTTGAATACGGTGTTGTTTTATTGAATTGAAAACAATATGCATGTTTATCGCTAATTTGCGCAATTTTCAATTGTTTCCGAGCGACGATAATTCTATTATCACTGCACTGCACTGATATGAACATATTATCGTCAATCTCTATGGAACGTTAGCATCAGCGTATTAATATGACGTCGCGTGACGTTTCGTGACAGAAATAATCCCGAGAAAGAAAGCGCTATATTCAACCAAAAGTAATAGTTCAACTAAATTAAATATTTCATTGGAAAGGGGAACGTATATCCGGTATTTTTCAATAATAGAATTAGCGATAAAAATACTATTAGTAATTTGTTTTGCTCGGATGGATTTCTCAGCTCGCATTGCATCTCGTGCTGTCGCACTCGATGCAATACAAGCAGAGAATTCCATTCTCGCAAAACAAATTACTAATAGTATATATTTATCAAATTACTCATTTTTTGCGTCTCGGACCAACGAACCTGTCGCGTAGTAATTTGTCAAAGATGAAATTAACATTTGTTTACCTGTGACAGTGTAGTGCATATATTTATAGCAATGAAATGACATGCGAAATCACACAATCCGATTATTTCACGTATTACGGAATAACCTAATACATGCAGACGTATGCAGCAGCTCTTGGGATAACTACAAAGTTTTGCCAAGTGTAGATTTTCAGGGCTTCGAGATTCAGCTCCATCGGAGCTTTGATATAAGTGAAGTTAGAGAGGAATCCTTGCTTTTTATTACAACAAATGAACTGAAGACCAGAAAATTGAAAGTTGTCCTAATTTAGATTTAATCAGTTTATGTGGAAGGGTTGTATAGAGTGTAGAAAAATCATAACTTTCAATAGACGAAACTGGTCTTTTTATTGATTATAGTTTATCTAAAACTTCAATGCAATTTTTTACACTCACCAAATAATTTAAACCAAAGTTTCGATAAGTTTTTCACAGTATTTGATAACTAACTCTTTAATAAAGGTGAATGCACTGGTTAAATGAATGGACTATAAAGTGGTAGAACAGTTACTCGACGCCGAAATAAAACGATTTTTGTAGGGATTTTTGAGAAGCTTTGGAACCCAGTACAAAGTAGTCAAGGCGTTATCTTTAGGTGGAACTTGGAGCATATCTGTATAGCTGTAGTGCTGTTAGTAAATGTTTTTTTGTCAAAATTAGTACATTTTTTGTACGTTCGAAACTGATAGACTTTGCCAATTCATTTTGTTGGACATCAATATAATATTTCTTTCAAACAACAGAAAAGTTGCTAGAGGCTTTATCGACATATACAAACACATATATATTGCTAAGATCTCTTAATTTTAACTTAATTCTGTTTATAAACAGACAGTTAAGCCGGTGGCTCTTTATCATCATCTTTATAAAAATTCATGTTATTGACTTTTATAATAATTATATCTTTGAATATATTGAGTGTGTGTTTGTCTGCACTTTTTCGTTAACACCATTTTAAACAATAATTGATAACTGCAACTTTAATAATATCAAAACATGCTTGCCAGTTTATTTTCGAAGGTGGGCAATATTTTGGTCCCTTTTTAAAGAATTTTCTAACTTCTTTATCATCGATGATGTTCAAGTTCCCCGTTAATACATTTCCGCATGGGTCATAGCGATATGGCGACGTGGAACAGTCTCAGCTGCTAAGGTAGTTCTTCTCAAAATTAGCATCACAGGTTGTAGAAGAGTAATTGAAAAAAATACTTCTAGAAGGCTTTTTGTAAGAGAAGAAAATTACAGGCATAAATAAATGGGAACAAGTTGTTGAATTTCTGAGTTTCGAAAAATACATACGATGTCGAATAAATCCATTCCTTTATTTATATATTCAATTTAAAAAAAAATGGTTTAACTTGTTCATCGGGTTTGTCGATTCTCGGATAAAGCCGATGACAGCAGAGAGCATCAATAATTTTTTAACATTCTTAGAGCGGGCTATTTACAGACATGGTATCACATTCTAAAGATATTTTGTAAAGTTGATTAACAGGAAAGTTTAGTAAAGAAGCCATGCCGCCCATTGTTTCGAAAACAGTATACAAATCTTTAACAATTACGGGGTTTTACGTATGTTTTTCATGCTATAATTCACTCATTGGCCATCTGACCTGCAATGGTGTAATTTCGGAGAAGAAATATTCATGATGTCAATGGAAGCGCGCCGAGAAATGTTCCTTTGACCCATAATGTTGTCATTTAAACATAAAGGGTAAGCTGTCTTAAGTTTTTGTATCCAAAATAATTCACATTCTCTTCTTGATCTTACAAATTCTCTCTTGGATTGGTAAGGGGATTTTTCAACAATTTCTAATGGTTGATCTTTAATATACTTTCTTAATCTTTAATATACTTTCTGTCATGATTATAAATGGAACGGTGCTGATATATGTAAGATCTAAACTTTTTCGGGAAACGTTTTCCTGGGTACGTCGTTGTAATGGACGACTATTATAATAGACTGTAATAGAAGACTATTTGTGATTTAAACCTAAAAGATACGTGAAATGTAAGTGAGAGTCGAACCTCCAGTTAAAAACGAATAATCCGAGGACAACCGCAAAATGGGAAAAACAAAGAAACAAAGACATACCAAGAGCAAGGTACAGAAAAGAAAATGAAGACACAAATACATGCAAAGATGAACAACACGGACCCAATATAAACCTTAGGTATGATCAGGTGTACCGGATGTTGCTTCTTAGAAGACAGCTGCCGGGTTGAACATGTCAAATCTGATAGTAAAGTCACATACGATAGAGGAAACAACAATCGTAAGCTTTGAAAGAAAAAAAATTGTTGTCATCAGGGAAATAGATATCTTAGAGCAGTACACAAGATCGTGATGTCGACCGTAAAACTTCTAGGGTAATGACTTCAAGTTATGAATAACATACCCTTGTATAAGTAGCCTATTTGTGGGCAACCGGCTTCTATCAAGGAAGTCACTGTATTGCCCACAGGCATTTTAGTAGCGAATGATTTGGGAGATGTAAACTCCATACACCGGCGTTGTTGGAACATTTCTACAAGGAAAAGGGAAGTTGTATGTTGGAAAAGTAAAGTCATGGCGTTTGTCATGCATCTCAGTTTGAAGTCTAAATCTGTTGTCAATTTCAAATAACTAAATACCGAAGTCACTGTGAATTTACTTTCTGCATATGCGCATTTCGACAACTTATGTCTCATCAGTGCAGATAAAATCTAAACGTTTGGAAGACCATAAACTCAAAGATGTTTAAAAACTGATAGAGAGCAAATAACCAAAGTGATCTTAATTTAAAGCCAAAATCAGCCAAGGACAGAGCTTTGCATGAGGGAGATACTCCTTAGTTTTCAATACAATTTACAAAATTTTAGATATTGGAAAGTTTCAGAAATAATCGGCTTTCGGGTCAGCACCGAAGTACTGACTACTGGGCTGGTGAATACCCTCGGGGACTAACAGTCCACCAGCAGTGGCATCGACCCAGTGGTAACAAATAACTAAATACCGAAGTCACTGTGAATTTACTTTCTGCATATGCGCATTTCGACAACTTATGTCTCATCAGTGCAGATAAAATCTAAACGTTTGGAAGACCATAAACTCAAAGATGTTTAAAAACTGATAGAGAACAAATAACCAAAGTGATCTTAATTTAAAGCCAAAATCAGCTAAGGAATGAAGGTCAAGGAATTGGGTCGACGTGGAAGTGTCTGTAGCATCCTTTACTTTGAGCTCTTTTTAATAGATCAGATGAAGAAAATCACCAAATTGAGGGTTGTTAAGTTACAAAATATCATCTATGTAACGGAAGCTTAAGGATGGTCAGCCCTCAAGTTTATTATATCAAGGTTTGAAAATAAACATTATATGCATGAAATCATTATCCTAAACTCCTCACAGGAAGGGATCTTAGTGGAAGCTGTATACTAGGGGTACATAACTTACTTTGTCAGTTGGTAATGGGTCACGAGCTGGCATGTCAGTTAACTGCTAGCAGTCTCTTGTGATTTCATGTTTATGTCCGTATATTTAGTTCTTTCAGTTCCATTTTTCACCCGCCGTGCGCGGTCCCGGCTTATGAATAGGCCCGCAGCATCCTCTGAGCTTAAAGTATGAGTCTTCCTAACAGAGGACCCCGAGGGAACCCCGGGATATAGTAATAGGACCTAGTATCTCCGGCTTGCGGGGTGTGACCCCTCCTAAACGGGGGCTGACCCCGAGGGTCCCGGGATATAGAAATAGGACCCATTCCGTGGTTGTGCGGGATTAATAAATACACAACCCATCTTTCGGATGGGATGTAAACTCAGGTCCACGTGTTGGAAGAAATGCCACGCTTCCTGCACGTTAAAGAACCCTTGTAGCAAGCTCTTTTTTGGGGTGGTCCGTAGGTGATCGGCTACAAGGTTAAATTCCCCGCCCTTGACGATTTCACCCTACTTTTCCAGTGGCAGTCTGAATTTCCCGTTCCATGGCCCTTTCCATACCCCAAAGTGATTATTTATTAACAAACTTGTTCTCGTCTTGATATAGCTGAAATATTACTGAGTAGACGTTAAACAACAATCAATCAATGAATCAATCCATTTTTCACAATTGACTCAGTCCTGTTGCCAACTGAATTTTACTGTTGTTACGATTGTTTTTGATTTATCACATTGGCTGTAGGGGGAAGGTTTGGGCCCAATAAAACTAGTTTAACCCCGCCGCAGCAGGTTTGCGCCTGTCCTAAGTCAGGAAATTTATTAAGCCTTTGTGTGTCTTGTCTTTTTTCTAGTTAGTTTACTTTATGTCTATAGGAGTCTAGGATGATGTTTATTTCGCTGAACTTGATTACTCTATTCAGGGGCCGACTCCGACCTACTGTTGGGTGTGGGGTTTTCTCACCGTTCATTGAAGATCTTATGGTGGCTTTGAGTTGTTATTACTCCCCTTTGGGTCGTTGTCTCTTTGACACATTCCCCGTTTCCCTTCTTTTTTTCTATTTTTATTCCATAGAACATCAATCATATATTATTTTAAGCAAACATATTGATAGGTCAGTGTGTCTGTTTTTGAGATTTAAGCTCCTGAAGTTTTGGCGGGAAACCAAAGTTCTCTAGACTTTTCATTTACTTGGCATTAAGACATTAAACCTTCCAAGTGCAATGAAGGAATATCAAGAATTTCATCAAATTTTGTCATAACCCTACCTAAGGTGTATGCAATCATATTTTAAAAAGGAAAGTGGGGGTCAGTGTGCAAAATTTTCTTATGCATCATGATGGATAAAGTAGGAGAGTTCCGAAAGTCCGGGGCAATTTCAAAAACCTGAGGAGTGATCATCCTTAAATTAAAGGTTTGGACTAGTTTTTTATCTTATTTTTAAGTAGCTTTTCGATGAATTCAGTCTCATAAGAGTTGGGAAACAGGTCGCCAAGAAGAAATGCAAGTTTGTGCCTAATGGAATATATAGAAATTAACACATTGTTTTATTTCGATCTCCACATTATGCTTCTACTATTGAGAGTGTCTTTACTAGTAAAACAGTACTGTGAAACGTAGGCATTACTGGTTTACGACCGGGAAATGAAATGCTGACGAGAGAGTCACGGGAAAGGATGCGTCGAATCGAATATAGGCCATGGGCTGAAATCACTTTCCGTGCACCCCCCACTTCCCATCTAGACCGGTTTTTTCAGTCCTCCTATATCCCCTCTTCAAAATAAAACATGTTAACACGAACATAACCTGCACACATAGACAGTATTGGGCCAGTTTTATAGTACACCGCGAAAAATTCTTGTATTTTCGTTTTAATCTAAGTTTCATCTTTTAAGCTGTATAATTATTTAATGAGAAGAATTGTGTAGTGAAATTTGGTACCAAATTAAAGCTAATTTAATATCCTTTACAATGAATTCAAGTTTGGGCACTTTACGCCATTTTTATGATTTGGGATACAAAAAATGTACCCCTCCCCCTGCAAAAAATAGCGAAAATGACAATTTTAGGCTGTCAATTCCTTTCAGATAAACAACCCTCGTCATTTGATCTAGTTTTTATGCCTAACTTATCTGCTTTGATACAATGTTGCAAAATAAAACCATTAATGTCCACAAAATTTTGATTTTCGGTATAAAATTTTTGAAAAATGGGAATTTTCGGAATTTTAGATTTTTTCACAATTTCGACTTTCTCACTTTATGGTCGTAAAAATCTGAATATGTATTTAATAATTGCCGATGTAATAATGATTCATGATATGTAAACAGCAAATCGTGTGCAAACATTTTAGTTTCAGACGTCTTATAGGTTCAGAAATGTCAAAATTAGCACCCCTCCCCCTAAAAATTAAGGGAAAATATGAGATATTTAGGCTCTAAATGATTAAAGAATAATGTTTTATTGAAATTCTAGTGTGTATTTCACTGAAGCTGACATGCAGAAGATCATTTAAGTAGATTTAAACTTTTTAAGAGGTCTATTTTTGATTCTCCTGCTCGAAATTGTATGCAAAATGGGAAATTTCCGTTTTTCAGAATTTCTGCTGTTTTGACTTTGCGATGCAAATACTTCATGAAATTGATATATAACTTTAAAATGTTGATAAGATATCCTTTCATTATATCTAATAACTAACAAAATACCGAAGTTACTGTCAATTTATTTTTATCTAAGCCATGAGAAAAAATGTTTTTAAGCATTTTTAGAATAACTATAGTCTCATAAATCACAAACATATAACCCCTTACCACAAATATTCAACACAATTTATTTCATTTTATTCAGCTTGAAAAGCTTAAACATTGTATAAAGGTCCAATAACATATCATTTCAAATACAAAAATACATAGAGGATCCAATATATCACAAATAAGGTCATGTGTGTGGTTTATTGGCAGTTATACAACAATTAAACTTTGAAATTTGTAAAATTCCGAAATGCTGAAAAATCCTATTTTTCACGAAAAGCGCCCAAAATATACAATTTTACCCATATTTTGGCGATAAAATTGCATATTGCGATATATAAAATGCAGTTTGTTTAAAGAAAGTAAAACATTAGTATGTTTTGTTCGTATAAATGTACAGGCATACATATTCTGGGGATTTTTAGGCATCATTTTCCTGGGGTAGGGGTAAAATTTTCGGTTTTTAGAGTCACATTGAACACTCCTTGTTCTTCTAAACATTGTTTTTATATAGCTTATATATCGGTTAGAAGAATGAATTGGCATATCTGCACATAAATCCTCCAGATTTTCCACATATAACTATTTAAAAGTGAATTTTGGACAAATTCCAATTTTTCATCAGTTCTGTACAAAATATTGAGTTTAAGCTGACAAGTGGGACTTAAAATGAAACATATTGATAGACATTATGCAACATTGTTATATTCAATGCAGATTTTGTGTGTTTTGGTTATTTTTATGCGAATATAGTAAAAAATATAGGGAAAATTTGTTGGGGTAGGTGTAGGTTTTTCGGTATTTAGAGTCACATTAAACACTCCTTGTTTTTCTAAACAGTGTTTTAAGACAACTAATGTATCGCTTAGAACAATTAAATGGCATAGTTGCAGATGGATCATCCAGATTTGACATACATTACGATTTAACAATGAACGTCGGAGAAATCTGAAATGTTGAAAATTCCAATTTTTCATCAGTTTGGGCCAGATATTGAGTTTAAGTCATCAAATGGCTATTAAAATACCGATTCATAATGTAATTCATGCAACATTGTCATATATAACACACATTTTGCGTGTTGTAGTTATTTTTATGCGAACTAAGACAAAAAATTGACAATTTTAGGGAAAATTTGTTGGGGTAGGGGTACGATTCTCTGTATTCAGAGTCACATTAAACACCCTTTGATATTCTAAACACTGTTTTAAGACAACTCTTGTATTGCTAAGAACAATTAATTGGCATATCTTCAGATATATCATCCAGATTTGCCATATATAACGGGTTAACAGTGAACTTTGGCCAAATCTGAAATATTGAAAATCCCATTTTCCATAAATTTCGGGCACAATGTTAAGTTTAAGTCAACAAATGGCTGTTAAACTACCAAATCAGGATGTAATTTATACAACATTGTCATATTCAACACACATTTAGCGTGTTTGAGTTGATTTGTTGCGAACATAGACAAAATATTGACAATTTGAAGGAAAATTTGTTGGGGTAAGATTTTCAGTATTTTGGGTCACATCAAACACTTCTTGTTTTTCTTAACAATGTTTTCAGACAACTAATGTATCGCTTAGAACAATTAATTGGCATATCTGCAGATATATCATCAAGATTTGCCATATATAACGGGTTAACAGTGAATTTTGGCCAAATCTGAAATGTTGAAAAAGCCCATTTTTTATCAATTTCGGGCATAACATTAAGTTTAAGTCAACAAATGGCTGTTAAATTACCAAATCGTGATGTAATTCATGCAACATTGTCATATTCAACACACATTTTGCGTGTTTGAGTTAATTTGTTGCGAACATAGACAAAAAATTGACAATTTTAAGGAAAATTTGTTGTCGTAGGGGTAAGATTTTTGGTATTTTGAGTCACATCAAACACTCATTGTTTTTCTTAACAATGTTTTCGGACAACTAATGTATCGCTTAGAACAATTAATTGGCATATCTGCAGATATATCCTCCAGATTTGGCATATATAACGATTTAACAGTGAAATTTGGGCAAATCTGAAATGTTGAAAATTCACATTTTTCATCAATTTTAGGCAAAATACTGAGTTTAAGTCAACAAATGGCTGTTAAAATACGAAATCATGTTATAATTTATGAAACATTGACATATACAACACACTTTTTGCGTGTTCTGGTTAATTTTATGCTAAATTGACAATTGTACAGTAAATTTGTTGGGTTAGGTGTAAGTTTTATTGATGTATGATGTTTATATTACATAAGAATGGCCATTATTTGTAATAGGTGTAAAGCCCATATATAAGCTTTCATTTGATACCTACTTTAAATGATATTTGTTTACTAAAAAGTAATATTGGGCAAAAGAATGCAAAAACTTAGTCAAAATCGGAAATATTCAAAGATCCATTTATTTGGTCTATTTGAAAATAAAACTTTGGTCATTAAGAATATGTTAACATTATGTTAACATGTTTTATATTCAAGAAAATAGATTGAAAAAACTAAACACAATGTTCAGACATTGGGAATCGAGGTGCACTTCGGGTTCTTTAGACCATCAAACTTACGCAATTTCAATGAAAATATCTGAATTTTCCTCAATATTTCATAGGGATAGGGGTACGTTTAATGCGCTATGGAAGGTATTTGGCATAGAAATTTTAAAAATTTGGGTTCTTTGTAAAGCTTATACAATAAGCAATAATTTGATCCATCGTTTTTATAACTAGGAAGCATTTGGTACACATTTTGAAGCAACTGAAAGAAAAACTTGAACGAAAAACGAAATTTTCCTAAATTTCGGTAGGTGGGTCTTGAAATTGGTCCTTTTCCACCAGTGCGTGCAGGTTATGCTCGTGTTAACATGTTTTATTTTAAAGAGGGGATGAATGCGGACTTAAAAAAAATGAGTGGGGTTGGGAAGTGGGGGGGGGGTGCACGGGGGGGTTAATCCAGCCCATGGACTAATAGTTTCCCGTCCACATTCTCCTCATGTGAGGATTACAATTTTTCAAATGTCGAGAAACGAAAATGTTCAATACTGAAATACGTAATTTAACTTTGTGTATAATATTTAAGAACAAAATATGCATATAATTTTATGTCAGTATATTAGTTTCCTTTAAACAAAATGCACATTTATATAATAACTTTTTTTTTCCGGACAAAACAAATAACTTGAGTACTTAGAATAAATGTATTTGTTCAAAGTAATGTCGATGTGATATTTCTATACATTTTAAGGAAGTGTCATTTCGGTAACAAAACTGCTATTAAATATCTCTATTGATGCTCTTGGTGTAATATTACTGCCCACAACACTGATATGTTGTATATTTTGCCCAAAATCCAAAAAGCAAGAGAAATATTTTCGATGAATTGCAGTATTTGATATGATTTAAATGGTCACAATACTAACATTTACCAAAAAATTGAATATAAGATATCAATGTTATAATAGGGTAATATAAACTAAAAAGATGTGTTTGAATTTCAATGTTAAAATGCGTAATATAGACTAATCAAACGTATTGTAAAATATCTATTACATATTGTACTTCAGTAATAAAGACTAAATCAAATGTGTCGGGTATGTAAAATATCTATTTTATGTTGCACTTGAGTAATAAAGACTAAATCAAATGTGTCGCGTATGTAAAATCTCCATTTAATGAAAAGGACAAAAACAAATGTGGCGAATATGTAAATAATGAATGAAAGGATAAGGAGAAAAATTGATTTTATATTACAAATAAGGAAGAGTTACAGCCAGGAATCATTCTGTTAAGAGGTATAAGGTAGATAGACACTGTTGTGCTGCGCAATAATTTTAAAATTAAAGAGTCCGGGATACGGGTAAGCTTTGATTTTCGGGTCTAAAAAGTGATTTGACAGCTTTTCCTTTGTGACGTCATAATTGACTGACAGATGTGAAATGTCATATTTTCCCCCGTTTCCCGCGAATTAGCTCCCTTTTTCGTAAATAACGTACCATATCTCCATTAAAATCACGGTGACATGTATATTTTTTCTTTGTAATTAGTCAATTATATCATAAACTATCTATTTACAAAAATATATAAAAATCTCATGGATAATAATTTCATCTCAATTAAGCCAGAAATTGCATTTCCATATTTTCTCCGTGCATTCTATGTAAATTTAGGTGAAATAATGGCTAAAAATGAAGCAAAATATCATGGATATGGATATTATTGTCTATCTACCTTAAACACGAAGTAGACAAATTTTGTATCGACAGAGCTAAAAAGCTGTAGAAATTTTACTTTTGACTGTTTTCTTACATTTTCCTTACAATCCTCCTTTTCAGTGTTGTTCATGATGTTTATGCAACTTATTAAAGATATCACTTTGCTCTGTTCTAGGTTTTAGTAACTAATGCACTAGCCGAATAGTTAGCCTTATCAATGATATGTAACATTACCCGATTTATTTCCGAAGAAGCTAGATGCCAATAAAGTAAAAAGCTCCAATTAAATTAGATATTTCCGGTATTTTCTTATTCACATGAAGTTCCCCTTTCTCGTCTTCGGTGTTTTGTTATATATAACCACTGGGCCGATGCCTGTGCTGGTGAAACTTGCAATATCTAAATTTTGCAAAATTTTGTTTAAATCTAAGGGGAATCTCCCTCATGCATAGCTCTGTCCTGAGCTGAATTTTGGCTTTTCTATTTTGATCATTTTGGTTATTTGTTTTCTATCAGCTTTGACATGATTTTCGGTTAATAGACTTCCAAATGTTTTGGTTTGATCTGCACTGATGAGACATAAGTTATCGAAATGCGCATATGCAGAAAATAGATTAACAGTTACTTTGGTATTTTGTAATTTATTACCACTGGGTCGATGCCACTGCTGGTGGACTGTTAGTCCTCGAAGGTATTCACCAACCCATTAGTTAGTACTTCGGTGCTGATCCGAAAACCGATTGTATTGATACTTGCAATATATAAATTTTGCAAAATTTTATTAAAATCTAAAGAATATCTCGCTAATGCGTAGCTCTGTCCTTAGCTTAATTTTGTTTTTTCTATTTTGATCATTTGGTTATTTGTTTACTATCAGCTTTTACAAGTTTTTCGGTTAATGGACATCCAAATGTTTTGGTTTGATCTGCACTGATGAGACATAAGTTGTCGAAATGTGCATATGCAGAAAAAAAGATTAACAGTAACTTCGGTATTTTGTTATCTATTACCACTGGGTCGATTCCTCTGCTGGTGGAGTTTTAGTCCCCGAGGGTATTCACCAACCCAGTAGTCAGTACTTCGGGGCTGACCCGAAAACTGATTGTATTGATACTTGCAATGTCTAAATTTTGCAAAATTTTGTTTAAATCTAAGGAGCATTTCGTTCATGCATAACTCTGTCCTTAGCTGAATTTGGCTTTTCTATTTAGATCATTTTGGTTATTTGTTCTCTATCAACTTTGACAAGTTTGTCGGTTAATGGAGTTCCAAATGTTTTGGTTTGATCTGCACTGATGAGACATAAGTTGGCAAAATGCTCATATGCAGAAACTAAATTAACAGTAACTTTGGTATTTTGTTCTTTGAATTCAGGAAATACATTATATAATACACTAATATGACCCCTATTACACTAGTGTTCTTTAATAGTTGAATCAGACGCTGATCCTTACTCAAATGCTTAATATATTTCGAAATTTTACAAAATAAATCAGCAACGGTGAGAAACTTATAATTGGAAAGCATTTTTTAAAATATTTGTCGAATCAAAGACCCATGAACTAAATCTTTTTAAATATGATAACGTATTATTGTTTTTCTCTTAATTTTTCGTTGCTTTTTGTTTGGTTCTTCATTGGCTTCAATAAGGTGTCACAATACAAAATTATCAAAATATGTTCTTTTTTCCGTAGTGCGACAGTGTTTTACCAGCAGACTAGGCTCCTTGAGCTAGCCGGCAGATCAGCGACGAGCACTCCTCGAACCATCTTTCAAAATAACTAATTGTCATTTTCTCTCCTTACAAGATTGTGGTCATGGATTTAGTAGTCGACTTGTATTGTGCTTAATTCGTATGTTTATTATACTATAGGGAAACGGAACAGATAAAAAAGGGAGGCTTTGGCACCCGTAAATGGGTTTAACCCTACCGCTGGCTTTTGCTAGTACCGATAGCAAGTCCGGCTGTCCCTAGTTCCTATCGTTGTTTACATTCGATTTATTATTATTATTATTTGTCTTATTTGTGTTTTTCCTGTGTAGATGGCATGTAAATATAATTTTCAGCCATTGTAGATGTTTCAAGTTGTCCGTTTTATTTGATATAAATGCTTTTCAAATGTGCTTAAATGAGATATATATATAAAGACAAAAGATACATCTATTAACTCTACTCAGTTGGATAAAACAATTTACAATTACCTTGTAACCTGACAAACATATTGATGATTGATATGATAATCTTATGAACAACACAATGACCATGTAATACATACTTTATAAATGTTCTATTTTATTTGCAGATACGTTTGTTCCAAAAAAAGTTTTGAGGTATTATCGTCAGTACTATTGCAGTTGTAACAAATTATGGTGGTATGTATCTAAAGCATGTGACAACCTAAATTACCTGATAGATGCATTTTAACAAACTATATATTATTACATGTAAATTTCACACACGCTTTAGTTTCTAGAGCGTAGCGTTAAACTTGAAAAGAATGAAAACCACTAACACGTTGATGGATGATTTTTTCTAACGCATTTGACCCTTGTCCGTTTTTGTGCACTACGTGTCTAAAGTTCATGGGCACTTATATTTTTCGTTACATCTATTTATTTCAAGGTAAAAAAGTCAATAGTTTTTTGGTGCTGAAATCTTAAAAGTTGATTCAACGTAAAAATAGATTGAACAGCATTGCAACCAGATTTCAACCTAATTTCAACGTCGATTCAACTTCGTTTGCTTGCTGGAAAATGGCGAATTTGGCGTGTTACTAGACCCCACCCCCTTTACTACGTAATAATATTGTGATACGGATTCAGAAATGCTCCCATTTCTTCCAGAGATAAAACTTTAAGGACCGACCAAAAAAAGGGGGGGGGGGTTATTGAGGCTTCGCGCGACGAAAGTTATTTATATTTTTTAACTAGTACAAACAAATTTTTTTTTGGAAGTAAGCATTATTTTTTTGGGACAAAAAGCCCCGTTCAGAATATTTTTTTCATCACTTTTGCAGCCAAAATATTTTTTTCACATAAAATCAGCTTCAGAATATTATTTTTTCGAAAAAAAAAAAAACAAACCCCTAAAAAAACCATACCCCCTTCAGGTTAAATGTTCGGTCCCTTACCTATTATGTACTGGGTTCCTAAGTTTTATAGAAATAGGTCGTTTTTATTTTGTTAAACTGTTCTCTCACATAACTTATCTATTCATTTAACTAGTGCATTTACTTATATAAAGAAGTTTAGTATGTAAATTGCTCTGAAAAAAAAAACCTATCAAAACTCTGGTGTAAATTACTTTTTAATTTTAAAAAATTAGATTGAAGTTGAAGATAGCACACAATCAATAAAAATACTAGTTCCATCCATTGACAGTTACAATTCTTCATACAATCTACAATGTATCAACATAATTTGATTAAATCCAAATTTGGAAAGATAGTAAATTGTCTTTCAAATTTGCTGGTCCTCAGTTAAGTTACATTAGACAAAAAACAAGGATTTTTCTGTAATATAACTGACAAAGATCATTGTGTATTGTCATGTGAAGATATGATAAAGGCACTTAAACTCTTGCTAGACAATATTTTTGTTCGTTTCGGAAGCATTTTTTTTATCAACAAATCATTTAAATTCCTATTGGTAAAAATTGTGTACGCTCGATTTCAGATGTTTTTCTGTTCTGTGACAAACGGGAACATTATACACGTATAATTGGTTCTTACTGATACCGCCTATGTCTACTGAAATACAAGATGATTCTTTGCAAAACCCTTCGGGAAGTCCCCTGTAGTGCGACCGTGTATTACCAGCAGACTAAGCGCCTTGAACCTTGAACGCAGATTGGTTACGAGCACTCGTTGATCCATCTTTTCCAAATTATTATTTGTTGTGTTTCAAGATAGTGGTCTGATTCTAGAGGTTAGTAAGATACCTGTATTGGGTTTATTCGTATGTTAATTATACTATCTTTTCATTGTTCACGTTTTGTCTTTCATGTTTTGTATTTCATTAGTGATTCTGTGATAGTTTCGGTCAGTGTAGGTGTGTAATGTTTATTACTTTTTATTTAATTCACTGTTTTATTCTATAGGCGCTGTAGAAGATCACACAGACTTGTAGCTTATTATGGTTCAGAACAAACTTGTTGTTATGGATGGACCCACAATGGAAACAAGAACTGTTCAATCCGTATGATTATTTAACACAATTTTGGAGGACAATAATAATAAATTTTTGTTTTGTTTTTTTTTTATGTGTTTGTTTGTTTGTATTTTTTTAAGTTTGTTTTTGTTTTTTGTTTTTGTTTTTGATTTGTTTGTTTGTTTGATTTGTTTTTGTTTTTATAGCTTTATTTATGATGCAATGGAGAATTAGCCAATTGGAAAACAGTTACCGACTTTTTACATCGCGTTTTATATACTTACGCAAAAAGAAGCAACTATAGACATGCCAAACAATAGCGGTCGTAACGTAAATTAACAAAAAAATTAATAAGAGAATTTTGATCTTCTCTTGACCTGTACGGTTTCTAATGTATTGGCACAATTAGTGTTTTTGTGACGGCAAAAATGGAGACATTCCGAATGCATCGTGTGTATGTTAAATAATTAGTTCCGTTTCCCGACTCCACCTTTCTCCCGAGTCAGTGACACACCAATGTTGATGTCCAAATAATTTTAGAATTTGGAACCTGTTCAATAACAGTGTTTTTGCCATTTTGTTCGTGACCACATATTTTTCACCGGCTAATTAAAATATTAGAGCCACACTGGGTTTTTATTTTGAATTGGGCCACAAACTAGGTTATACTCGCTGAGTCCGGCTTAGTACAGTAAAAACACTAGAACCAGCCTCAGTTCCAACTTTTTGGACAACTGGTAGCATCGTTCCCGATGCAGGAAACACAGTTACAGGACAACGTTTCTTCCTGTAGTCACTCAACTACGGTAACACCGTTCCTGTTCCAGGCGACACAGCTACATGTACAACTGGATTAGAAACGTTTCATCATCATTAGTGTAAATCCAACAGATATGCGCGAGGACGCCACTCCAACAGCTCCAGACAAAAGGGTCCGGACACTAACAGAAAGGACAGGAACAATATTCACAGACACGTGATAAATATTGCCAAGACATAGAGTATTTATGGACAATGCTTGATGCCCTTCTTCAAGAAGCAGGCGATCCTCCCGCTAACTTACTGGACCAGTTAGACCTGGGTCAAAACATTGCACAAGCAAACCACCAGTTACGAGAAACAACTCAATAAAACTTCCTGAAATCCAGCAGGACCGAAGACAGTAAACCTTAATTGGAAGCCTCTGCAACATTATCAGGCTTCCGGCAGCAAAGGATAGATGCCGCCTTGTGTAATTTACTGGAAACAAGCCAAGCTTTGACTCCCAAGAAAACATCAAAGGAACCTAGTGGCAGCTCATCGTCCAACAACAGTACATACCATTCACAAGGTGGGACGTTTACACGTACAGACGCTTCCAGTCTGTTAAAACGAAAGAAGGCAAAGGCAGAAGCTCTGAAAGCCAGTCCAGCTTTTGCAGAAAAACAGACCACTCTGTCAAAACAGGAAGCCCTGTTAGAAGAATCTACAGCTCGTCAAAAGGCTGAAATGGAAGCAACTACAGCTCGTCGAAAGGCTGAAATGGAAGCAACAACAGCTCTACAGAAGTCAGAGTTGGAAGCAACATCAGCTCTTCAAAAAACCAGAGATGGAAGCAACAGCAGCTCGGAAGAGAACCGAGTAAAAGGCCGACCAAACATTGCTAGAGGCAAGGAAAGAAGGTTTCATGGCAGAAACTGAGGCTAAGATCCTGGAGGACGATAGTAGTCAAACAGGAGTTGATAGTAAATACCAGCGAAGTCAATTGCCCATAGATGAAGCAGACCCGCCACAACGGGTCCAACAATATGTTGGAGAACACTCCTTTAATGTTTCAATTGGGGAGGTACAAAATATTCCGTCAGTAGAATATGGGGCCTCTAGACCAAAGGAAGTTACGTCAACTCCAACAGTAGTCTATGGGTCCTCCAGACCACTGAAAGTTACGTCAAGTCCAACAGTAGTATATGAAGCACCGGGAGTGACATGTACTCCAGCTTATGCTGGACCACATCGCAAATCTCAGTCTGTTACATTTCAGCTAAACAGAGATGCACAAGCATTTGAACCATCACGTCAACACTTATCACGTGACACACCAGTACCAAGTAAAATGGCTCGGAGTTGAGTCTTCAAAACAGGCTGAAAGTATAAGGAGGTCATGTGGGAACCCCAATGAATGTCTCAGATTGCTGTGGGATCGCTTAGATACCACGTATGGATCCTCTGAAATGGTGGAAGCTTCAATAATGAACAGATCGGCGAACTTCCCAAAACTAACAAACAAGGACAGTGCACGTCTGTATGAGTTGTCCGATTGTTGTCGGAAATAGAACACATCAAACAGAATCCTAAATTCCAGTCACTTCTGGGATATTTCTATTCGTCATCTGGGATAAGGCCAATTATCAGAAAGTTCCCCTTTGGACTCCCAGACAAGCGGAATTAAACAACAAACAACTGCCTTACATGTACTTAAAGTCAGGCAAGAATCTTCAGTTGGCCCCGTACAACATCACGGCAGGGAGACAGAACAACAGAACGGCAGGTAGGCAAGTAATGCCAGCAGTACTGATAGAACAGTAAACTTGTCTTGCACAGAAATCAGTGGAAATGACACATGCAAATCATGTGCCAAAATCATCCCTGTCAGAGTACATCGTGGGGACAACTCCGACTAAACCATTGAAATGTATGCAGTTCTTGATGACCAAAGTAACAGGTCCCTGGCATCACCAGAGTTTTGTGAATTCTTCAACATTGAAGACAAGCCAGAAAATTATACCTTGACCACCTGTTCAGGTCGTATTGCCACCAGTGGCAGGAGCCAAAGGGTTTTTAGCCCAATCATTACACGGACAAGAAGAGTTAGAATTGCCAGTTTTAGTAGAATGTGATTACATTCCATGTAGCAGAGACGAAATCCCGCCACCAGATTCTGCCGTACACTTTCCACATATGAAAGATATAGCTAAAAGAATCCCGCAAATTAAAGATAGCAGGAAGATAATGCTGCTCATAGGACGAGACCTTCCCGAAGTCCATCATGTCCTAGATTATATACTGAGCAACACAAGAACCACACCACTTTTTTAATATTATTTAGCTTCCTAGATATTTTAGCCATATCAGCCTTTTTATGTGTTTTTTTAATTTCCAATCTCCAGAACAAGCAAGTCAATTTTTGTCAAAAAATTTGTCATTTTCAAGTCACAGCAACGGTTTCCGGTGAATGTGTGAGAAAACAAAGGTCAAAGAACTGCTTTCCTCAGAATGAGCATGTTTGGAAGTTGTATTGCCAAAAGTTACAAAAACAGTTATTTTTTTTACCAAATCTTGCAGGTCGGAGCGTAAAAGGTTCAAAATTCATGTTTTCAACAATGTTTGCATTTTGGGGTGAAAAAAGTGAATTTTTGAGAAAATGAAATTCAGAATTCCAAAAAGTTTCATTTTTTTTACAGAATTTTGACTTTGTGATAAGAGAAACAATGTGTAAAAATTTCAAGTTGATCCAGCAAAGTATTTGAAGAGATATTTGCCGCTGAATTTTAAGGTACACAGAAATACACATTAGTGGTGCTTTTCTTTTGTTGTTGAGTATAGATATGGACCATCTGGATCACCTTTCGCCCAGAAATTAAGACTGGGCTGGGTAGTCATCGGAGAAATCTGTCTGGACTATCAACATGCAACTCCAGACTTATCTGTCAAGAAAACATTTGTCTTACCATCCGGCCAACCTACGACACTAAGACCATGTGAAAGTAAACTTTGTGTACGGGAACCAGATCCCGCTTGTTTCAATACTGCAACCAAAACAGTAGACATACCAGAAAATGATATCTTTGCTAAGACATAAGATGACGACAAACCAGGAATGTCGTATGAAGATAAAGCATTTATGAAACAAATGGACAACCAGTTTACAAAAGACTCCACAAGCAGTTGGGTATCTCCGTTACCATTTCGGACACCAAGGCAACGACTTCCAAACAACAGGCAACAAGCTGTTAAAAGAGCGGAATTCCTCGAAAACAGTCTCAGGAGGAACGCTCTCAAATAGAACATTTTATAGAATTCATGTCAAAGATATTAGACAATAACCACGCGGAAGTTGCTCCGCCATTGCAAGACCAAGAAGAATGTTGGTATTTACCGTTGATTGGAGTATACCATCCCAAGAAACCTGAGCAAATCAGGAGTGTGTTCGATTTCTCCGCAAAGTTCGACGGAGTATCCCTAAACAGTGTTTTGATGTCTGGTCAAGACCTATCAAGCAGCTTACTGGGAGTCCTGATACGTTTCAGGAGAGAGATGGTTGCTGTTACTGCTGATGTTCAACACATGTTCCTCTGCTTTGTAGTGAGAGAAGATCACAGAAACTATCTGAGATTCCTATGATATAAAGACAATGATATTGAGATATTGATAGAGTACCGAATGAGAGTCCAGGTCTTCGGCAACAGTCCATCCACAGCAGTGGCAACGTTGGGCTACGGAAGACAGTACAGGCCGCAGAGTCAGAGTACCGTCAAGATGTTACAAATTTTGTGACTAAAGACTTTTATGTTGATGATGGATTAACCTCATATCCAACAGCGGAAGAGGCCATCAAAGTCGTCAAAGACACACAAGCATCATTGATGAAGTACGGAAATCTCCGTTTGCACAAGTTTGCATCCAACAGTGCTGACGTTATGTCTGCATTTCCAACAAGTGATTTAGCTACAAACTTAAAAGATTTGGATCTTGAAGCCAACAACAAACCACTCCAGCGTAGCCTTGGACTAAAATGGGATGTCAACACAGACATGTTCCTTTTCCAGCTATCACTGGACACGAAACCTATAACAAGAAGAAGTGTATTATCTACGATAAACAGCATATATGATCCACTTGAATTCTTAGCCCCAGTGATAATCCATGGGAAGTAGAAAACTGACTTCAACAACAGTTGATTGGGACGAACCAGTCCCGGATAATATTGCATCAGAGTGGGAACCTTGGCGAGATAAACTGCAAGAACTACAAACATTACATCATAGTCAGATTCGACCTCATGTTTCTCCAGAGATTTCTGTTGCCAAAACACTCGCAACACCAGATGATCCTAACATAGGTACTGAGAGATTCCAGCACTTCTCAGCCTGGGGTTCCCTAATGCGTGGAATTGCACTCCTGAAACGTTCGTCCCGTTTACGTCTGAACCTGACAACACTTTACTTTAAGAAGCTGAAGACTTCGTTATATCATCAGTACAACGTGAAGTTTACGAAGAAGAAATAGTTTGTATTAGTCACAAGAAACCTATTGGCAAAAGTTCAACTGCCAATCTCAATGCGTATTTGGATGAAAAAGGAAAAACTTGTCCAGATATTTCTCCGGATATTCCTGTGACAAGAGTATTTACAACTACAACTAATTCCTTCGAAGGAAGTGGTAGACTCCAGCACATTTCAACCTGGATAGCGCTGTATTATGTTTTACAGTGTTTATCTTTCATCTGTGAATTCAAGATCAGTAAAAGATCACGGAAATAATCCTTCTTGTGGAAGATTGTTTATAGTGTAATATAAATAATATTCAGGGAATATTGTGAATAGTATGATAAATTTCTGTTGCTTATTAAAAAAAAGAATAGTGATATCAAGTAGATATCAGACGGAGAGTGTATTGGCACAATTAGTGTTTTTGTCACGGCACACATGGAGACATTCCGAATGCATCGTGTGTATGTTAAAAAATTAGTTCCGTTTCCCGACTTCACCTTTCTCTCGAGTCAGTGACACGCCAATTTTGTCCAAATAATTTTGGAATTTGGAAACTAGTTCAATAACAGTGTTTTTTTTCATTTTGTTCGTGACCACATATTGTTCGCCGGCTAATGAAAATATTAGAGCCACACTGGTTTTTTTATTTTGAATTGGGCCACGGACTAGGTTATACTTGCTGAGTCTGGCTCAGTTCACCTAAACTTCAACTTCTGTGTTAGCATCATTCGGTAACAAAGTTGATGAGAATAACAGTTATCTCCCTTATATTTACTGGGCGCCTAAGCTTCACAAGAATCCCTATAAACAGAGATTCATTGCAGGATCTGCCAGATGCACCACTAAGCCCCTATCCAAACTCCTTACCACTTTACTGACTGCAGTTAGAGATGGTCTAAAAAGCTACTGCCAAAAAGCCTGTTCCACGAGCGGCGTGAATCAGATGTGAATTCTTAAAAATTACAAAGATCTCCTTGAACAGCTCTCCTCAAACAGTCTTGCATACTGCAATAGCATTCAAACTTTTGATTTTTCTACCCGTTATACATCTCTTCCCCATAATAAACTTAAAACAGTAATTTCCGATCTGATACATCAATGTTTCTGTACCAAAAAACGGAGAACGCAGGTATTCCTATCTGGTAATAGGAAAAGATAAAACATAATTTGTTAAGAACCACGCTGAGTCAAACAATAAATACAGTGAAAATGACGTGATTAAGATGCTTGAAGTTTTGATCGACAACATTTTTGTTGAATGTGGAGGCCGTGTTTTTCAACAGACAATAGGGATTCCTATGGGAACAAATTGTGCGCCACTTTTAGCTGACCTTTTCCTTTTTCCGTATGAAGCAAAGTTTTTACAAGTGCTGATACAACAGAAACAAAAACAACTAGCTTAGACTTTTAATTTCAGCTTCAGATTTATAGACGATGTACTTTCTCTTAATAAACCAAAGTTTAAAGAATATTTACATCGCATCTACCCCAGTGAACTTGAAATTAAAGAGAAAACCGATACACCCGATTCTGCTTCATACCGTGACCTTTTGTTATACACTGACGAACATGGACGTCTAAAATCTAGATTATATGACAAACGTGATGATTTTGACTTTCCAATTGTGAACTTTCCCTTTCTCTGCAGCAATATACCTACATCCCCAGCATATGGAGTATATATTTCACAATTAATTCGTTACTGTAGAGCGTGCAGTACATACAGTGACTTTGTGGAAAGAGCAAAAGCACTGTCACAAAAACTGCTGAGTAAGGGATATGTTCAGCCTTTGTTACTTTCGTCCCTTCAGAAATTCTATGGCCGTCACTACGACATATAGATAGATATGAAATGTCAGTTTCACAAATAAAAACTGACATTTTCAGCTAGATTCACGTTTTCCCGGATTTGACATTACCGGTTTTGACTTTACCCAGGATTGACCCACTGACAGTGTGACGGGTGCTGTAAACAGAGCAGGACATGCTTACCCTCCCGGAGCACCTGATGTCTCTCTTGTTTATTGAGAGTTCACACTGTTAGTGCTTTAGTTTTTTGTGTTGTATATGTAATGTTCGTGTGTTTTATGGGCATGTGGTGTCTTTGGTCTTCTGTCTTCTGGTGTTCTTGCTTTTGCCTTGTCTCTGGACTTTGATTTGTGTAATCTTGTGCCTTGTTCCTTCGGTATTCTACTGCCGTTGTTTTGTAAAGTATATCAATATAATATGACCTTTTATGTGTCTGTTTGTTTCGTTTAATATCTCAATGGATTTAACATGTCAAGGTGCTGGTTTATAAGGGTTTCGTCGGTAAATGTGACAACTTGTTCAGTGTCACGTAATCTTGACTGAAAATTCTAAGTTGGCAATTGGCAGATCGTCTATTGAACTGAAATCAAGCTTCCTCGAAGCATGAGATATTCCACAAATTTTGATCTTCCAATTCCAAGGGTGTTACAGAGCACGAGGACTTGCTCCCGGTTTAGAAAAAAAAGTTTACTATCAAATATGAATCTCGGAGACATTTCTCCAAGATTCATATTTAATAATAAACATTTTTTGTCTAGGCCGGGGGCAAGTCCATGTGGCCATGAGTTCTAATATTTTTTTTTCTTTGACACCAAGATATGGTTAGTTTGTTCAGTCAAAATATAAATATTTATATTTTGACTGTACAAATTTACCGTATCTTGGTGTCAAAGAAACAAATCTGAAATTAACTTGCTGATTGCACCTTATGAATCATTGCTAACGCCAAAAGATACATTTACCAGTCTTCAGATTGCAAAAATCTTTTATTCTTATTTTGGTAAATTTCCTGAAACTCTCAAAGACCATTTTTTTTTCTTTCAGGGGATGTTTTCAATGGACAACTCTCGAAATAAGCAATCGTATTGGCAATTGAGTCAACTTTGACGAAATAGTCATTAAAAGAGTTCAATAATTCCTAATCAAACAGTAACTTAAACGAAGATTAAATATCAATTCCCAGACCTTCATTTTCCTGTCTCTTCGGAGAACAATGAATCGCGCATATCTTGCTTTAATGTATTTTATTGTAAAAATCATACATCTCCTAGGAATGTTGTACACAGAAAGAAACGGGAAACAGTAAAGCTACAAATATGACGTTCTTCTTAACACGGAAATTAATTCCATTTTCTCATGTTAATATTGCAGCTGTCTGTGAACCGGAATGTCAAAATGGAGGAAAGTGTGTAGAACCATTCACATGTGTTTGTGTCGCTAGCTATGATGGGAAAATATGTGATGGAAGTAAGAATGTAAAAAATAAATATTATCGAAATTTGGATTAAGCATTTTCTCTGCGTATGTTTTCTGATAAACTTGCCAGATTAACTTCATTAACTTGCCAGATTAAGGTCAAAAAAATTGAGATAAGAATTTACTTAAAATGCACACATTTCTTTTTATAATGATTTAAATACGACGCAACAGAAAGACTGCTCTATTTAATTGTTTACTTATAGCTGCATCATGTTCACATCTTGACCCCTGCTACCCTGGAAGATGTCTTGGGAATACTTCAAGTAATAACAGCAGCACAGACAACATTATAACGACTACAACTATAGCAACTGTTACAGAGGATAGCAGTAATAGTACAAATACAAGCCATTGTTTATGTTTAGATGGATTTGATGGTCCTTCATGTCTGATTTGTAAGAGATAAGAATATTTTGCTGTTTTGCATTAGTGTTCGTGGTGGTTATAACTATAAGCTTAAGAGGACTAAAATTTGAATCTACTGACAATTCAAAATTTGGATTAAAAATTGTCGCAAATGAATACGCTTCGAACCATTAAAATTTTCGGAGTGAGGGACGAGATACTATGCGACTCTGGTCTATTTACAAGCTAGAAACGATCAAATATTAACGTAGGAAGGCATATTGACCAAGAATAACTTCTTTTCCAGACTAAAATTGATTCATTATTAATTTACTGCGACCTTGGATAAATCTTTTTTTTTCATTGTAAAACTGATTAAAAAATGCAAAAAAGTGATAATATATTTAAGATCTAAAATTTAGTGTATGATATAAATGTATAATATTTCTATAAAGTACAAAAATACCCAAGTTGCATGAATAACAGTATATTCCGTCTTGCGGTCTACACTCTTCAATGAGTAACCTCTCATCAGCAGCAATTTCCGAAATGAAATCATATTCATTGCTCTTTTTACAATTTTTGTCTCGCCCGCGACGAATGTCGCGAAAGCGAGACATAGCGATCCAAAATTCCGTCGTCGGCGTCGTCGGCGTCGTCGGCGTCGTCGTCAACATTTATTTTAATCCTGTGGTTAATGGAATCATTTGAAATTTGGACAGAAGCAAGTAAATGGTCATAAAATTACCTCTAGCTGAAAAATTTGGAAAGTTTTTATTTAGTTTTCCGTAATTTTTCCGTATTTCGACTTAGTTTTTTGCGCAAGAAATTTATTTTAACCCTGTGGTTAAAGTTTTTTAGAAGTCAAGTGAAGCTATTTAATTTTATTGAAATTTCACAAAAAGAGGTCAAATGTTAGACGATAGTGTCAGAAAATTACCTCAGAACTGAAAAAAAAAAGATTTTTTTTATGGTTTTTCTGTATTTTTTCCAAATATGGACTTAGTTTTTTTTTCTAAAAAATTTTAATGTAAGTCGTTAAGAAGTAGAATAGAGTCTTTGAATCTTAATAGAATTACATTGAAATTGAAAGTCATGCGTAAAATGAGAAGATGTGTAACAGGCTGTTGGAATTTTGGTTCCGGTTCCAACTGTGGTAAATTTCCTGAAAATGTCCAATAAGACCAATAATTTTTGAAATTTTTGCATTCAGTTACAAATTTTAACAATGCTTTAGTATCAAGCATAATTTTGAATACTAAAGAATTAAATAAAATGGTTCCAACTTTGGTAAATTTTCTGAAACTCTCAAAGACAAGCTATTTTTGGAAATTCTTCTAAGCAACAATGCTTTTTTAATAAATTTGAATCAAACAAACAATATGGTAATGAAATTGCCAAAGTTTTTGATTCCAATTTTGGTTTACATACCTGGAACTCTCAAAGACCTGTTAATTTTTGGAATTCTACCTAGCAACCATAACTTTTTTGGTTCCTTTCAGTTGAAATGATGATTTTCAAAAATCAAATTGCAAAAATCTTTGATTCTAATTTTGATAAATTTCCTGGAACTCTAAAAGACCTGTTATTTTTTGGAATTCTACATAGCAACCATATCTTTTTAAATTCCTTACATTTATAAGGATCATTTTCGAACTTCAAATTGCAAAAATTCTTATTTTAATAAATTTTCTGCAACTCTCAAAGACGTATTATTTTTTGGAATTTTACTTAGCAACCAAAACTTTTTAAGTTTCTTTCAGTTATAATGATCATTTTCAAAAGTCAAATTGCAGAAATCTTTGATTCTTTTTTTTTTTGGTAAATTTCCTGAAACTCTCAAAGATCTGTTATTTTTGGGAATTCCACCTAGCAACCATATCTTTTTCAGTTCCTTACAGTATGAATAATTATTTTCTATAGTGAAATTTCCAAAATCCTGGATTCCAATCATGGAAAATTTCATGAAACTTTAAAAGACCATTCATTTTTTGAATTCTACTTAGCAACTAAACATTTTTTGCAAACATTTCATTGAAAACAGTCACTGTACAAAATTAGCTGATACCAATTTTGGTATGAAAGTCTCTATGGCCAGATATTTCTTGAAATTCTACCTACCGGGTAGTAACCTCATCTAGATATAGGCCAAATTATAATGACAATGTAGTGAGCGGGCGAGACATTAGGTTCCGTGGAACCTTTACGAATTTTAATAGGAGCATGGAATATGTATTTCTATTCAAAATTTGTTCTCTATCAATTTTTATATCTTGATTGATTTCTGGATTGTTAATGTCTTGATTTTATCTGCAATAAAGAGAATGGCCATATACAGAAAGTAAATTTACAGTAGCTTTGGTATTTTGTTTTCCAATAACACATCGCAGAGACATTTTTTTTCAAATACAGATTTTTTGAACATAAAGAAATTATCTGTTCTAAGCGGAAAAACATATTATGAATTTTGCAAATGGAGCTCAAATAACATCCAACATTTTTGCATTCGCTGTTATAAGTAATTGACCAAAAGCCTTAAATCTATTTAGCGTACTGTTCATCAACCCAATTTGAGATTCCGATGAGTTTTGAGTAAAGAAAAACCACAATTCCCTTCTATATTCTAACAAAATGAAATTATTGAAGGCAATTATGGAATCCTGTGTCTACCATATCCCAACCAATGAACCAGTTTTTTTTACATTATTTTGTAATTTAAGTATTTTTATGACGGACTATCATAATGTATGTTTTCCAAGTTGAAGCTTCCGGTGCAAAGGTAGAAGCTTAAGGATGTTTACTGGCCAATTTTAAAATAACAAGAAATTTAGAAAACATAATTTTTTGTTAGTCAAAAAATGGCTAGAAACTTGTGTATCTATTAATGAATGCGACAAAATAACTCCACTTGAATACAATATTGTCAGATGTGCAAAAAACGAAATTATGGAAAAAAAATTGGGGTCACTGGACAAAAATTATAATGCCTCTAAATGAATAAAACAAGAGAAGTCCGAACATCTGACAGAGATACCAGTGCATGTCCAGCAAACATCCAGATAACAGTAGTTTTTACGTCAAAGATAAGTGTTATAAGTTAAAAATACCCATCTCACTTATTTTTCCACACTCGTTTAACAAGGATAATAGCCTTACGTAATTTCAAAGTAATGTTATGAAAAAAGTCGCACATGTCTTTTGAAGGCATTCAGACATCTTTGTGTTGAAAGGTGTATAGAAACTTATGCTTTCTTAAATTTGTTTTTGACGAATCAGTTGGGCCGAGCCAATAATTCTTTACAAATAGTTTCCATACATATTCAGTTAAGTAAACCATGTTATGATATAATCTCGTTGTCTCTAAAATCAGTAAAATCAAACATGTTTCTTAAGCCATAGTGATAACAGTTATAACGTATTTAAAAAATTAAAATCGAAATGACTATCTACAGAACTTTTTTATGCCCCGCGACAAATAGTCGGGGCATATTGTTTGTTTTACCCCTGTTCGTCCGTCTGTCTTTCGTTCGTCCGTCCGTCCGTTCTTCCGAGGGGGTACATGGTTTGTCTGCACAACTCCTACTACAGTTTTAATGCTAGTAAGGTTTTTGTATTTTGTAGATCATTTGTACATAAATTGAAGATGTGTATGTGGTAACGATTATTTTGTGAAAATCAAACAATGTTGAACTTCGTCACATTAACTTCGGTATTTAGGTTTTTTTTGGTAATTTTGCCTTAGAGGGTACATAGTTTGTCCGCGCAACTCCTCCTACACTTTTTATGCTAAAATTGAAAATGTGCATGTGGGAAGGATTTTAATTTTGGTACAATTTTCTGAAAAATACAAATTGTTGAACCTAGTTATAGTTTGGATGAATTAGTAATAGAGGGTAAATAGTTTGTCCGCACAACTCTTCCTTCACTTTTTACGCCAGTATGTTTTTATATAGCATATTATTTGTACCTATATTGAAGATGTGCATGTGGAAAGGATTTTGATTTTGGTACATTTTTCTGAAAAATGTATATTTTTGAACTTAGTCATTTTTTGGTGAATTATTAATACAGTGTAAATAGTTTGTCCACTTAACTCTCAGCATCTTCGCTAGCCAAGGGTTACGATCCGCTCCTCTCCTCTTCGCCCTTGGCAGATCAAGCTGGATTTCTGAAGCCTCAAATCCATAGATTTGATTGGTTGCAGTTGAACTTGGCTGCATCCAGTCAGTATACTTAAAAACATATTTTTAATATATAAAATAAATATAAAACTTAAAATAAAGTGTGTATTGATTTTTCAATATTGCAAAATTTTGAGGATTTATAATGTTTCTTTCTTTTTTAGGGTTCATTTTCCTTGAATCAAATATTTTTTTTTCAGTTTTGACATTATTAGATATCATTAATGATCTTTAATTTTTACAATAAATTATACTAAAATTCTTACCTCAAAGGGAGATAATTTTAAACTTGTGTCTCCAAAAATGTGGCTTGTTCTGCCAAGGGTGAAGGGGAGAGGAGCGGATCGTAACCCTTGGCTAGCGAAGATACACTCCCCGTTATGCTTCGAAATTCTTATTTAGCTGATCATTTGCACATATATTGAAGATGTGCATATGGCAAGGATTTTGTTTTATGGTTTATTTAACTGAAAAAATGCATTTGTTGAATTTTGTCATAGTATTGTTATTGCATGAATATTATCTGTCCATGCAGCTTCTTCTTCACTGTTTATGGTACAAAGTTTATTTGTACCTATAATTTGCATATGCATGGGGAAAGAATTATGATTTGAGTTAATTTCTACAAATTCTTGAACTTAGTGATATTGGTTTCACTTTGCTTCAGTGTGGATCTTGCTGGAGCCTCACCGTGTATGTTTTGGGAATCTCGACATGTATTATGCTGTGGTATCATATGTTTCGTACAAACACAAATATCATTACTAAGAAATAACATCTTAATTTAAACCTTGAGCGGGGGCATTTCATTTTCTAGTTTGCCATGTGCTTTGAATACATCTTGAAATGAATACCGAAACAGCAATTTTGAACAATTTTTCGAAAAGTTATAATGAATACCTTATTAATGTATACGTGAGCATACACTGATGCAATAAAATCATACAAATATATCATGTATACAGTAAATACATAGCAGAAAGCAAATAACACACTTCTTCATATTTTTTTTCATCTCTATGTTACTTTAATTTAAAGCAAATCTTATACGTAAAAGAAAATAAATATAGTCACATTTCAAAGCATTTAACTTTTTCTTTTACAGTTTCAAACAAATACACTCCAGTGATAGATAAGTGTAATGCAACATTTTCTAACAGAAACAATGTTCAGAACACAATTATTTCTCAATATCAAGTAGATGCCATCGACAAAACAGAAGTTGATATTGCTTGGACTAATGATCCAGATTTTAATGTTCTCGAGTGTTATATTCATGCAACATTTGATACGGAATACACATTTGGAGTACTCCCACAGTTACATAATTACATACGGAACACAAGTTTTGGAATTGTGGAGGCACATTTTGAGATTACCCATACAAAGGTTAATCATGAAGGTAATATTTGAACTAATATCATTTTAAACACCTTCTTTCTTGTTCAATGGAGGGATGTTATTGTAATTCACTATATTAATAAAACCGAAGCATGCTAAGCGGCAATTATTTCAAACATAAAGCTATGCGATTTTCATTTAATAAAAGTATCGAGCTTCAATATGTGTGTGTGTGTATGTGTGTGTGTGTGGGTGTGTGAACGAACTTAAAAGTTGACAACGTATTCTTCTATTTCAACATTTTGAATTCTAGAAATCCAGTAATACTTCAATTACAGCATATTGTTTAACAAAATTCGCGTCTATCCAGATTGTTCGGGCTGGTAATTCAAATTATGATACGATTTTCCAAACGTTTATAAAAAGATGTATAATTATTTTGTCACTGATTTATTTGAATTTATTGTAAGTGTGAAGCCTTTAAGGAGTTTTAAGCCCGTGATATGATTACATATACTCCAAGATGTTTTATGTTCATACTATTTTTCCTTTCTCCAAACAAATGCAAACCAATTTAAAGTCATTTTCCATTTTGCATTAGGTAATAATAAATGAATGATAATATTTATGCAGGTAAAAGACATTTACAATAAACGAGACAATCTTTTACTAATGACAAGAATAAAATTTACATCTGAGTTCATTTCCAGTAGGGTCCCTGAACAAAATATTTTGATACCAGCTCTTTGAGGTCTAAGTAGATGATTATATTTAAAATGTTTGTGTTTAATCAAACTGAAATGAAAGTGAAAATCATAAAGATAGAAATTATTTTCTTATAATACTCGTATATATTTTAGGACACTGATCTAATATATCAAACAAATATTGCTTAACACTATATTTAAAACTTTGTTTAATTTTACACATTTTTGTGGAATTAGATGAAAAATTCCAATCTTTAATAAAAAAAAATTAAGTCGACACTTTTTCTAGTTATTTGGCAAAAAGGATTCCAAAAACTCAACAAAGAAGATTTGCATCATATAAATATCAGGTGTAGCATTTCATTGGCGCTCGGTTAATATGAAAAAGAAAGGGATGGGGTAAACGTCAAGGAGACAACATCCCATCTCCAGGTTAAAACGACCCAGAGCAAAGCATCTATGGGTCGGCGTACATTCTTCAACACAGTGAGAAACCGCACACCATAAAGCAAGCTGTAAATGGTCCCAAAACAAACAACATCCAATAACCCGAATATCAAGAAACTAAAATTTTATATGAAGACAAACACAAGGCAAGATGAACATATTCCTGGCTTGGGACAGACACAAGGAGTGTTGTGGGATTAAACTCGTTTTCTTGGATCCGAACTCTCCCACTATGAGTGGTGTATGGCTAAAAAATAAATACACAAAAAGAAAGTCCAACTTATCAAGACGAGTACCTTTACAATGAGGTACATAAACATGAAGACAATACACACGGGTATTGTCCTGACAAATGCTCGCAGTTACTGACAGCTAGCTAAGGACATAATTACCGTTGACAGCGATATCAAGCCTTCTTACATATGAAACTTCAATAAAAACACTTCTAAATAGATTTCGTATACAAAAACATCAGGTATGAAAGAAGACATGTAAGAAGAACATGATATTGTGCAATGCCAAATACTGCAAATAGGAAAACTTGCATTAAGCATTGAGAAGCTGTTTTTTTTTTTTTTTTTTTTTTTGTTTGTTTCTTTCCAATAAAAACCAGATCCAACAACATTGCTGTATTTATATGAATAAGTGCGTTCGACGGATAAATAAATTTGGAAGGAAAATTTTTGAATTTATGCGCTTTGTAAATGAGTTTGGATGTGAAATGTCCTGAAATGTCATGTGGTGTCTTTGGTCTTCCGTCTTCTGGTGTTCTTGCTTTTGTCTTGTCTCTGGACTTTGATTTATGTAATTTTGTGCTTTGTTGTCTCTGGACTTTGATTTATGTGATCTTGTGCTTTGTTCCTTCAGTATTATACTGCCGTTGTTATAAGATTCCTGCATGTGGAACCAAATTTTCCTTAATAAGTCAATGTATCTACTTTATCAATTTATGATATCTAAACCAATGGTGGAAAAGTTTTTCAGCTAGACAAAGATTTCGGTCGTTGAAGTCAGAAACATCACTTAATACTCGTGTATATCAAACAATTGTGAAATGTAGACCGCGTAAGAAGGGGCTAAAGTTGCCGTCGAGATGGGGAAAATTAACTTTAAGGAAGGAGAAATAACCATTTGATCATAAACATTAGTGTTTAGCTTTTCTTGATTTATAGATATATCAAGATCAAGAAAAGGAGTATGATCGCTGCTGCTATTGGATTTATTTAAAGTGATTTCGTCAGGATGAATTTCGTCTGTAAATTTAGAAAATCCATGATTATTTAATCCAAAATATCGTCCAAATATCTATATGCATTGTTAAAAGATCCACTAAATGCTGTTTAGAAGGGCTTTTTTTAATTTGGCCATGAATTGTGACTCGTAGCAATAAAAAATAAATCTGCTATGAGAGATGCACAGTTGGTATGTGTATGCTTCATTAACAGATCGAAGTCTTTTCAAAACTTCTACCGATTTTTAACACTCCAAAAGTAGTTAATTCCACTGTATTCATAACATTTGTTGTTGATATTGATGACGAGATTTTTATGGTAGTAGGCGCACTGGTCAATAAAACAGAAATATGTGTTGTTGATCATAGAACAGATATAATATTTTTTCGAGTCGGTTCTTTCAAAGCGGTAATTAACTTGAAATCAGTCATAATATCATTTAAAATATGATTACGACAGGGTACAAACTCTAGCTCATATTTGTACTTGCACTGAGCCGGACTTAGCGAGCATAACCTAGTTCGTGGCCCAATTAAGATAAAACCCAATGTTTACTGTTCGGGAACAGGAAGAAACACAATGTGGCGTGATACTTTAATTAGCCGATGAACAATTGGTAAAAACCTGAAAAATACAATAATTAACAATCATAAGTTATGTGTCCAAAATACTGAGAATTTATAGTCATCTTAGGCTACCGTAATTATGAGTAGAATATCAACATATTTAAATACACAATAATTTGCATAAATAAACACAAATATGACGTGTGTCTGTGTAATATTATACATGGAGTTCCGGTATATTCACGGAAGAATCCAGTAGAATTGCTGTAATACACGGAATAAGTGTTCCATAATTAAATCTGGATGTATTTAAATGTCGCTAATTGGTTGCCGTACATTCTATATTTATACGAATTATGCAACTGAATAACGGTTGTTTATCTTCCTCTCCCAGACGGAAATAATAAATAAAACTTTGAAATACTGTGATGAAAATTGTAAATATAATTATAATCAAGAGTACGTTTCTGTGTGAGATGAATATTCCGTTAAAGTCGATATTTATAGCAATTAATGCAATCAACGTGTACAGCTGCTATTTACAATAAACTGTTGTGTAGTTACGTTAAATGGATAAATCTTCATCCAAATATAATAAAAATATAACGTAAAACTTACACTGTTATTGAACTAGGTTCTTAGTTCCAAACTAAATCTGGACATCAATATTGTGTCAATGACTCGATTTACCCGACAGAAAGATGGAGTCGGGAAACGAAAAAACCAAGATGTGTCATTCGGTCCCGGGCATTCGGTGTATTCGGAATTCTTCAAATAATAAATATAAAGATAAATCCAGTTGTAACAATACACTAATTGTGACAATACACTCCCCGTCTGATATCTGCTTGATATCACTATTATTTAAACAAACAACAGAAATTTATCATACTATTCACAATATTTCTGAATATAATTTATATACACTTTATATACAATCTTCCACCAGAAGAATTATCTCGGTGATCGTTAACTGATCTTGAATTCACAGATGAACGATGAATACGGTAAAACAGAATACAGCGATATCCAGGTTGAAATGTGCTGGAGTCTTCTACTTCGAACGAAGGAATAAGTTGTTGTAAGTATTCTTGTAACATGAATATCCGGAGAAGTATCTGGCGGAGTTTGTCCTTTTTCATCCAAAAGCGGATTGAGATTGACAGTTGAACTTTCGCCGATAGATATCTTGTGACTTGTACGGTCTATATTTTCTTCACGTTGTAGTGATGATATATTGAAGTCTGCTTCTTGAAGTGAAGTGTTGTCAGGTTCAAGCTGTGAACTCCTATTTAGACATAAACAGGACAAACGTTTCAGGAATGCAATTCCACGTATTGGGGCAATCCAGGCTGAGAAGTGCTGGAATCTCTTAGTCCCTATGTCAGGACTATCTGCTGTTGCAAGTGTTTTGGCAACAGAAATCTCTGGAGAATCATGAGGACGAATCTCACTATCATGTAAATTTTCTAGTTCATGCTGTTCCCATTCTGGTGCGATGTCATCCGGGACTGGTTCGTCCCAATCAACTGTTGTTGAAGTCAGTTTTCTTAGAATCAACTTCCCTTGGAGGATCACTTGGGCTAAGAATCCAAGTGGATCATGTATGCTGTTTATCGTAGATAATACACCTCGTTTTGTTATAGGTTTCGTGTCCAGCGATAGCTGGAATAGGAACATGTCTGTGTTGACATCCCATATTAATCCAAGGCTAGGCTGGAGTGGATTATTGTTGGCTTCAAGATCTAAATCTTTCAAGATTATAGCTAAATCACTTGTTGGAAATGCAGACATAACTTCAGCACTGTTGGATGCAAACTTGTGCAAACAGAGATTTCCGAACTTCATCAATACTGCTTGTGTGTCTTTGACGACTTTGATGGCCTCTCCTGCTGTTGGGTATGATGTTAATCCATCATCAACATAAAAGTCTTTAGTCACAAAGTTTGTAACATCTTGGCTGTACTCTGGCTCTGCAGCCTGTACTGTCTTACGTGGCCATACGTTGCCACTGCTGGGGATGGACTGGTGCGATGTCATCCGGGACTGGTTCGTCCCAATCAACTGTTGTTGAAGTCAGTTTTCTTAGAATCAACTACCCTTGGAGGATCACTTGGGCTAAGAATCCAAGTGGATCATGTATGCTGTTTATCGTAGATATTACACCTCGTTTTGTTATAGGTTTCCTGTCCAGCTATATCTTTCATATGTGGAAAGTGAACGGCAGAATCTGGCGACGGGATTTCGTCTCTGCGGCTTGGAATGTAGTCACATTTTACCAAAACTGGCAATTCTAATTCTTCATGTCCATGTTAAGATTGGACTACAAATCCTTTGGCTCTTCTGCCACTGGTGGCAATACGACCTGAACAAGTGGTCAGGGTATAATTTTCTGGTTCGTCTTCAATGTTAAAGAGTTCGAAAAACTCTGGTGATGCCAGGGACCTGTTACTTTGGTCATCAAGAACTGCATACATTTCAATGGTTAAGCTGGGGTTGTCCCTATGATGTACTCTGACAGGGATGATCTTGGCACATGATTTGCATGTGTTATTTCCACAGATTTCTGTGCAAGACGAGTTAACTGTTCTTTCAGTACTGTTGGCATTACTTGCCTCCCCACCGTTCTGTTGTACAGTCTCCCCGCCGTGATGTTGAGCGGGGCCAGCTGAAGATGCCTTCCTGACTATGTGTAAGGCAGTGGCGCGTTGCTTGCTTCCGCAGTCTCTGCAGGAAATCTTCGCCTTGCAGTCTCTGCAGTCTCTGCTCCTGTGGGTTGTAGAGGAGCAACACCTAAAACATAGGTTGTTTTGTTTGAGGATATCTCTCCGCTACTCATTTCCCGAATAAATCTGGAGAATTCTGTGAATGGCGGAAATGGTACATTATGTGACGTCTTGTAGTTATAAGCTCTTGTTGTCCATTTTTCTTGGAGTCCATAAGGGAGCTTACTCGCAATTGGTTTTATCCCAGATGAAGAATCAAAATATCCAAGAAGTGACTGGAATTTAGGATTCTGTTTTATGTGTTCTATTTCCGACAATAAATCGAATAACTCATACAGACGTGCACTGTCCTTGTTTGTTAGTTTTGGGAAGTTCGTCAATCTGTTCATTATAGAAGCCTCCACCATGTCAGGGGATCCATGCCTGGTATCCAAACGATCCCACAGCAATCTGAGACATTCAGTGGGGTTCTCACATGACCTCCTTATACTTTCGGCCTGTTTTGAAGACTCAACTCCGAGCCATTCTACTAGGAGGTTTAACTGTTGCGAGTCAGACGCTTTGGCTTCATCAATAACTGACTTGAAGCTATTTTTCCACACAAAGTAGGGTTCAGCACGGTCGTTGAAATTAGTAAGACCAGATAACAGTATTTCCTTATGGAGAAGGAATCTAGTTATATCTGAAGTCTGGTTCACAGTCCTGTCATCGTTCAGGTTTACTGCAGGTGGACTTGGTATTGGCATGTCCCGTGATAAGTGCTGACGTGATGGTTCAAATGCTGGTGCATCTCTGTTTAACTGAAATGTAACAGACTGAGATTTACGAGGTGGTCCAGCGTAAGTTGAGTAGATGTTACCTCTGGTGCTCCATATACTACAGTTGGAGTTGATGCAACTTCCTGTGGTCTGGTAGACCCATATACTAATGTTGGAGTTGACGTAACTTCCGGTGGTCTGGAGGCCCCATATGCTACTGTTGGAGTTGACGTAAAGTCCGGTGGTCTGGAGGCCCCATATACTACTGACGGGATATTTTGTGCCTCCTCATTTGAAACATTGAAGGAGTGTACTTCAACATTTTGTTGAACCCGTTGAAGCGGGTCTGCTTCATCTATAGGCAACTGACTTCGCTGGTCTTCACTATCAACTCCTGTTTGACTACTATCGTCATCCAGGATCATCTTAGCCTCAGTTTCTGCCATGACAGCTTCTTTTCTTGCCTCTAGCAATGTTTGGTCGGCCTTAAACTCGGCTCTCTTCCTACCTGCTGTTGCTTCTATTTCAGCCTTTTGACGAGTTGTTGTCTCTTCTAACAGGGCTTCCTGTTTTGACAGAGTGGTCTGTTTTTCTGCAAAAGCAAGGCTTGCTTTGAGAGCTTCAGCTTTTGCTTTCTTACGTTTTAACAGACTGGACGCGTCTGTACGTGTAGACGTCCCACCTTGTGATTTGTATTTACTATTGTGGGACGATGAGCTGCTACTAGGTGCCTTCGGTGTTTTTTTAGGCGTCAAAGCCTGGCTTGTTTCCTGTAGATTACACAGGGCATTGTCTACCCTTTGTTGCCGGAAGCCTGACACTGTTGCAGGCTTCCAAGTCATGTTTGCTGTCTTCGGTCCTGCTGGATTTCAGGAAGTCCTTATAAGCCCTGAGTTGTTTCTGGTACCTGCCGTTTGCTTGTGTAATTTTTTGACCAAGGTTTAACTGGCCTCGTACGTTACCGGAAGGATCGTCTGCTTCCTGGAGCAGGGCTTCAAGCATGGTCCATAAATATTCTATGTCTTGACAATGTTTGTGAATACTGTTCTTGCCCTTTCTCTGTAAGTGTCCGGACCCTGGTGTCCGGAACTGCTGAAATGGCTTCCTCGGGCATATCAGTGGGATTTACACTCATGATGAAGGTTGTTTAATCCAGTTGTAGTTTGTCGCCTGGAACAGGAACGGTGTTACCGTAGTTGAGTGACTGTGTTGTCTTCTGTCCGGGAACAGGAAGAAACGGTGTCCTGTAACTGTGTTGCCTGCAGCAGGAACGGTGCTACCAGTAGTCCAAATGAGGTCTGGAACACAGGCTGGTTCTAGTGTTTTCACTGTACTGAGCCGGACTCAGCGAGCATAACCTAGTTCGTGGCCCAATTAAGATAAAACCCAAAGTTTACTGTTCGGGAACAGGAAGAAACACAATGTGGCGTGATACTTTAATTAGCCGATGAACAATTGGTAAAACCTGAAAAATACAATAATTAACAATCATAAGTTATGTATCCAAAATAATGAGAATTTATAGTCATCTTAGGCTACGTAACCGTAATTACGAGTAGAATATCAACATATTTAAATACACAATAATTTGCATAAATAAACACAAATATGACGTGTGTCTGTGTAATATTATACATGGAGTTCCGGTATATTCACGGAAGAATCCAGTAGAATTGCTGTAATACACGGAATAAGTGTTCCATAATTAAATCTGGATGTATTTAAATGTCGCTAAGTTGCCGTACATTCTATATTTATACGAATTATGCAACTGAATAACGGTTGTTTATCTTCCTCTCCCAGACGGAAATAATAAATAAAACTTTGAAATATTGTGATGAAAGTTGTAAATATAATTATAATCAACAGTTGTACGTTTCTGTGTGAGATGAATATTCCGTTAAGGCAGTGACTGCGCGTCCATGTCGCGTGGATGCGTAGCCCACAGGCTGCGCGTACTCGCTTCCGGTTCTTGCATAAAACCGGAGAATTTTCCGGGCCTTCCGGCAAACTTTGACATTACAACCTAAATAAGTTTTACGCGTCAACTGGATTTTTAAATAAAACAAATAAACATAATATCCCGAAAAGCTTCTATTGCAGATATTACCTTTATTCTCCGCATAATTTCTAATTATATTGAAATTTGAAATTAAAAAAAATGTAAGAAATTATCGCAGTAATACAAATTAGAAAGACCACCTCGTTATATTGGGACTTTATAGAGCAGTCACTTTGCAATTGTTGCTTCCAGAAAATAAAGGAAATAAGATTCCTTTTCAGCCACGGTTCAATTTACAATAATTGACACGTGAAGAAGTTAAACGAGGCCAAGTAGCATGGTAAATATTTAATTCAAGAACAGTGAATTTTGTGGAACATGTGAAAGACATTATTATTTTGATGTAAAAAGACGATATGAATACGATATGAAAACTGACTATGAAACCATACTTTGTGTGTCAGCTTCCATGGGCGACGGCTAGCGATATCTATTGAAAAAATTAAGTGTTTACTCGCATTTGGCCTTTGTCATAGTGAGTTCGCCAACAAAAAGGTTTTCATACTAAAGATGGACACATGGTCTAGCGTTTTTATCTTCTTTTTGTGTATGTCCTGGTTCATGTAAAGGCATTCTGTACATTTTGACATATTTTTGTTTTCAAACTATTTTACAAATCAGTATTACTGGCAAAATAAATTAAAAAAATCAGCCTTGTGAAATGATACATGTAGAACATCGAACGTATCCGTTTTCATATAAATATTTTTCGTTTTTCATTTTTTTATTTGATCTTCGCGTAGGTGATAATTGTTAGATGAATAACAACTTTTCATACGGTGTAACCACATTAAATTGTTTTAGAACTCGCCCTGTCTTTATCTTAAAATTATAATTTCGGATACTATCACCCCAATATCCGGAAAAGATTCCTTTTCTCTACAAAACCGGAAGCGTATACGCGCAGCCTGTGGGCTACGCGTCCACGTCGCGTGGACGCGCAGCCACTGCCTTCCGTTAAAGTCGATATTTATAGCAAATAATGCAATCAACGTGTACAGCTGATATTTACAATAAACTGTTGTGTAGTTACGTTAAATGGATACATCTTCATCCAAATATAATAAAGATAAAACGTAAAACTTACACTGTTATTGAACTAGGTTCTTAGTTCCAAACTAAATCTGGACATCAATATTGTCGTGTCAATGACTCGATTTACCCGACAGAAAAATGGAGTCGGGAAACGAAAAAACCAGGATGTGTCATTCGGTCCCGGGCATTCGGTGTATTCGGAATTCTTCAAAAAATAAATATAAAGATAAATCCAGTTGTAACAATACACTATTTGTGACAATACAGTACTGTTCACATAAGATTGTGCAATTTGGAAATATAACTTCGCACAAAATGAGCTCACAATTTTCAAACATTACATCCAAACAATGACGAAAATCTGCTACATGTACGAAAACCTCTCCCTCAAAAAAGTGTTGGTCCTTTCTAAAACCTCGAAGCTAAACTGAAATCCCGGAAGTATATTTTTGTTGGATATTGAGTGAAACAAATTTGTATCTGAGAGACAGATGACTGATGAGACGAAACCCCAATGTGACGAAGACTACAGTATGTAAAGAACCAAACTTTTTAGGACACTTAGGTCGACTTCCATTTTCTTTGAAGCAACATCCCAAAAGCGCCATAATATGAATTTTACATCACCGAACTCATTCGCCACTCAAGGGCCTGTGGTCGATACAGAGACTACCTTAAAAAATAGAGCTCAGTTGCTTACAAATAGGCTACATAAGCAAGGGTATGTTATCATCAAAGGAGTTTTACGGTAGACATCACGATCTCTTGGAGATTATGAGATATCTGTTTCCCATATGACAACAGATCTTTCTCTTTACAACGGAAGTGTGATTTTCTTCCACCGGCTTTATTTAAATTTACTACCGGAGTTGACATATTCAACACGGCGAGTGTCTTATCAGAAACAGGAGGTCTTTACTCTACCGGTACATCTGATGTCATCCATGTTTTTTTTATTTGGTCCATGTTGTTCATCTGTGTCGTACTCTTGTTATGTCTTTGTTTCTTTGTTATTCCGATGTTGCCGTTGTCCTTTGGTTGTTTGTTGACTGACAGTTCGGTTCTCACTTATTTTATTTAAATGGAAAACCTGTAAGAATCTCGAAAGCTTCATTAATTAGTATTAGCTGGGTATTAGTCCCAGGTATTAGTAATAACAATGAGAGTAATGGAAATTTTTTTCATAGAAATTTGAAAATAAAAATTCTCATCGTTTAAAACCTACAAATAATTATGGCTCCCAAACGAAGTTTGTGGAGACATATTGTTTTTGCTCTGTTTCTTATTATTATTATGGCTCCCAAACGAAGTTTGTGGAGACATATTGTTTTTGCTCTGTTTCTTATTATTATTATTATTATTATTATTCCGCTTTCCCTGCTTTCCGCACAAAAATTTGTCCGGAATTTTTCTCAGAGATGGTAAGAGCTAGGGTATTGAAACTTGGTAGGAAGTTGGAACCCCATGTGGAATTGTGCCTTTGACCTCCGGAATTTTCAAAATGGCGCCCGTTGTCATGGAAACGGAAAAAAGGCGGGAAAATTCAAAGTGCTCCAAATTGGATGAAAATTGATAGGAAGGTTGCCTAGCATGCATAGAATTGATTTTTGGTCATAAAAATTTCAAAATGGCGGCCGTTGCCATGGAAACGGAAAAAAGGCGGGAAAATTCAAAGTGGTCCGATTTGGATGAAATTTTACACAGAGGTTGTCTATCATGTGTAGAAATGAAATCTGGTCTCCTAGACTTCAAAATTGTGCCTTTGACCTCCGGAATTTTCAAAATGGCGCCCATTGCCATGGAAACGGAAAAAAGGCGGGAAAATTCAAAGTGCTCCAAATTGGATGAAAATTGATAGGAAGGTTGCCTAGCATGCATAGAATTGATTTTTGGTCATAAAAATTTCAAAATGGCGGCCGTTGCCATGGAAACGGAAAAAAGGCGGGAAAATTCAAAGTGGTCCGATTTGGATGAAATTTTACACAGAGGTTGTCTATCATGTGTAGAAATGAAATCTGGTCTCCTAGACTTCAAAATGGCACCCGTTGCCATGGAAACCGAAAAAAGGCGGGAAAATTAAAATTGCTCCAATTTGGATGAAAATTTACACAGATGTTGCCTATCATTATTAAATTTGAAATCTAGGTCCATGGGAGGTTTGGGAGCCATTCTATGATCCACAAGATCATAATCACATCTTGTTATTATTATTATTATTATTCTTCCGCTTTCCCTGCTTTCCGCACAAATATTTGTCCGGAATTTTTCTCAGTGATGGTAAGAGCTAGGGTATTGAAACTTGGTAGGAAGTTGGAACCCCATGTGGAATTGTGCCTTTGACCTCCGGAATTTTCAAAATTGCGCCCGTTGCCATGGCAACGGAAAAAAGGCGGGAAAATTCAAAGTGCTCCAAATTGGATGAAAATTGATAGGAAGGTTGCCTAGCATGCATAGAATTGATTTTTGGTCATAAAAATTTCAAAATGGCGCCCGTTGCCATGGAAACCGAAAAAACGCGGGAAAATTAAAAGTGCTCCGATTTGGATGAAAATCGACACAGATGTTGCTTATGATGTGTGGAATTGAATTCTGGTGTCAGAATTTCCAAAATGGCGACCGTTGCCATGGAAACCGAAAAAGGGCGGGAAAATTAAAAGTGCTCAGATTTGTATGAAAATCGATACAGGCGTTGCCTATGATGTGTAGAATTGAATTCTGGTGTCAGAATTTCCAAAATGGCGACCGTTGCCATGGAAACTGAAAAAAGGCGGGAAAATTAAAAGTGCTCCGATTTGGATGAAAATCAACACAAAGGTTGTCTATGATGTGTGGAATTGAATTCTGGTCTCGAAGACTTCAAAATGGTGTCCGTTGCCATGGAAACGGAAAAAGGCGGGAAAATTAAAAGTGCTTCTATTTGGATGAACATTTACACAGATGTTGCCTATCATTATTAACTTTGAAATCTAGGTCCATGGGAGGTTTGGGAGCCATTCTGTGATCCACAAGATCATAATCACATCTTGTTTCCCTTATATTAATCTGATATGAAAATACCTAACGTCGGTGTGTATGAATTAACATCATTATTCATTGTCGAAAACAATGCACCAGATTTTATATGTGCAACGTATTTTGTGTACATCAGTAACAAAGATAAAAAAAATTAATTTGAACGAAACAAAAGAGAAACAATAAATAAAACATGTTTTGCATAGAGCAATCATGGAATCGCTCAAAAGGTCTAAAATTAAAATCTAAGCAATAACCAAATATCATTCAGCCATAATAAAGAAAATAGTTTAAAAAAATCTGAAGTTACTGAAAAACACAGAAAGTTGAAACAGCATGACAAATGCAAGATAAATTAACAAAAGCGAACTAGAACACCACAATACTAAAGCTCAAGCAGTGTGAATAATATATTTTATTAGTTTGTGCATCAAATTTTTCATCTAACCTTTTGCAAACCGAACAACATATTTTTGGTAGATATTAAATCTTAAACGTGATCCGCTGCAAACAGTTTTGAACAATAGAATCACAAATACTAAATACCAAAGTAAATGTCAATTAAGTTAATTGTTTCTGCATTCGGCCATTTCGACAACTTATGTCTTTTCGCTGTTTTAGGCGGGGAGTTCATTAACAAAAAGTGGCTGTTTCTGTTTGTATTGGCTTTTTGTCTCAATGCCATTGACATCGTTTACGTTTGTATTCATCACCATTGATTACTGTAAATTACGTTTGATGACTACATTAATCAGAGTAAAAAGCAAACTTATTCCTTTAATTTTTTTTTCTACTCAAGGCAAAAACTAACACCTAAACCATTATTGAAGCATAAAACCATTATCAAAAATATAATACTGTTGCATGGATTTTGTTTATTCAGGTAACCTAGTAATTGTAAACCAGGCAAATATAAAATGTAATGAACCGAGCAATGTTTTTCCTCTGAATGACCTGAAATGCTACAAAAAAGAGAGTTACGATTATTCGTTTTCATCAGGGGATGTGTAAGTGCAATTTACTACAGTAACTTGTAAAGAGAGTATGAGTTTCAGAAATTTTGTAATTAGAATTAAGATGATGACCTTTTGTTTTGAAGAACTTTACTAAAAGAACAATATAACTTTGAAAATCAATGTATAATTTGATATAAAGACGTCAATATTTTGGCGGGAAACAGTTGTCTTTAGATTTTTACTTTGATTTCCTTTAATTTCCGTTAGCTGTTTATATGTCTTAAAATCTATGAAAATATAAATGGAAGTTTATAAAATTTTATACATTGCCTGTTTCATGCATGTTTACAGTGACATATGACCAAGAAGATATGACACATGTGCAAAAAAGTTTTACCCTGTTTAAATGGATAAAACCTGAGGATATAGGATGCTTCTGAAATCTGACGCTCATACTCCCTTTTTATGAATTGAGACATTAAAGCATTAGGCACATTTATTTCCGAAAACGTTATACACATATTACAAAATATATTCAAACTTCACCATTTTCACCGTAAGTAAGATACACACGTCGATACACACGCACTATAAAAACTATTCAAAAACTGCTACTTATTCAATGGACAGGACAAATTTCACTATCCAAGTATGGATTTATAATTGTTACTCCAAAAAAATTGCCAGATAAAAATCTTAAATACGATGTGCACTACGACCTTACTTGATAAAGATTCACTGAAGGTTTTATAAAATTCTATTCATTGATTTTGGAGGAGTTGTAGATGACATTACAGTACCCCCGAATGACAACGAAGTTTCAAAAACAGCTATGCACAAGGTAGGATAACGGTGTTCACGAAAAGCTTTACAAACAGTTTACAAAAGTCCGATATGAAAAATGCATCAAACAAAACAAGAAGATGATTAAATTTGCAGTGTGGTTCAGCTCAACAATTATGACGACGTGTATATATTCTTGATATCAAAAGCATATTTAATCATATGTTATGTTGTAAGTTAAAAACAATACAAATATTCAACTCAACACAAAGTAAATAGCTAAATACCCTACCGAGACTTTCTGAAAATTGCCATTTTGAAAAACCCATGTCTCTTCAGTACTGATAATATAAAAACATGCGCAAGACCATAGACAAAAAGATGTATACTGCTGAAAGAGAAGAAAAGCGATAGGGTCTAAATGGAATGGAAAATTCAGCCAATGACAGAGCTTTGCACAATGAAATTCTCCTAAGTTTAAAATGCGTTTTTCAAAATGTAAGATATTGTAAGTTTTCAAATATAATCCGTTTTCGGCTAATTACCGAAAGTTCTGACTACTGGGTTGGGGGAAATCTTCCGAACATGATAAGCAGACGGATAGCTCCAGTGGTAATAAATAACTAAATACCTGAGTGGGAATAAATAACTATCGGTGCAGAACAAACAAAAAAATTTGGAAGACCATAATTCGAAAGATATCTAAAAAAGAAAAACAATCAAAACTAAACGAGAAGAAAGTATACGTTTTTCTATTACAAATTTGTCTCCAAGCAGATTAAATTTGTCACTTAAAGGTTTTTGAAGCCCATAGAACAAAACAAAGATCGTTAAATAGCACAACAAAGTTGTCAATGACGTGTCCTTTGTTTAGGTAAAGAATCGTTTAAGGGTCCATCGAACTTATATTCCTTGATTTTGAGTCGGATTTCACAACTTCTCTGTTTTCACTTAGCTCTGAATGTCGTCTTTTTATTTCCGTGCCTTGTGGCGGTCTCGTGTCATTGTTTTTTCTTTGCTTTGCTGTGTTGCCGTTTTTGCCATGTCTATGGACTTTGATTTCTGTAATCATCACTTCCCTTGTTCCTTCGGTATTCTACTACCGTTGTTTCAATTGGCAATTCTAAATTTTTATGCGAAGATTTAAGTATTTACACATGTACCTCTTGAAAACACGTTTAAAAAATCCTTTTCTTGATGAAGTCTTGGATTATATTGAAAAACACATTTTTGCAATACAAAAAGGTAAAACTTTTCTACAGATTTCTCTCAAAGTATTGTTAACTCATATCTTATACATATCTAAAACAGGTATTTGACCTTGCAGTATATTTGCCTAGGAAGTGTATGTCATACTAGTAATTGCTAGCGAATAGAAACAGAGAATATAAATTCAATATAGTAGTTAAAATTACGTATCCAATGAAAACGTTAGCTTTGCTTAATGATATGCTTTTAAAAACATGATATTTTGAACCATCTTAGGTGCTCTGTTAAGTTCAAAGCGACTTCTGGTGGAAAAAGAAACCTAATTAATACAGACACTGGCAATGTTACAGAAGTAAATTATTATATCGGACCAACTGCACAGAACTCGGTGGAATTTCGGTTTGATTATGATGTACCCATCCATTGTCATATTAATGGAACTAAAGATCCCTCTGTTGAATGCACAAATGATACAGCGATGACTCTATTCATGGACATAACAAAGGTTTGATCCACTTAAACATCGGTGTATGTTTTAAGTGTGATTAGTAATCGTTTTGAAGGGTCAGTTTTTGACCCAAGACTTTGATAAAGGTATCAGTATGATCACCGTATGGGAACGACACCGGATATTTTTTTCTTCAAAAGCAAACGATTTCAGGCGTGTTGTGTTACACAAATGCACCCTTTAGTTCAATAATTTCACCCTTCGATTAAGATTAAGCAAATCCATGTCTCAGCAGCTGGTTATGTAACTTAAATCACGAATACAAAGTTATGAAAGAGTACGGCGACTTGTCTAATATCTGGAATATTCTACAAGTCGCCGTACACTTTCAAAATTTTGTTTTCGTGATTTAAGTTACATAACCAGCTGTTGAGACATGGATTTACTTATTTTTAATTGAAGGGTGATAATATTGAACTAAATGGTATGTTTTTGGAACACAAAACGCCTAAAATCGTTTGATTTTGAAGAAAAAAACATCCCATTGGGACATTTTGGCGGTACTAGGCGACGTGTTTCCACCTCTAATTTTAATTAATTGCTTTATTCTATGTTTATGCGACTATTATGAACTGGAGTTTTATCCTGTCGATCATCACACACATTTCTGGTCACAAATATTAATAAGAAATATAACAAAAATGCGACTTTTCACTTTCACTAATGCTTAAGTAATATCAATCTTCCGCTTCGGTAGTACCAATATCCGGTGTCGTTCCCATACGGTGATGATATTGCTTCTCTGTATCAAGAAATATAAAAGATATGAAATCGTAATGAAACACCTCTAAAATCAGAAATGAATGACACCATTTTTTAAAAATAACTTCAGATTAGTACTACATCAAAGATGATTGCATGGTGAATAAATAATTGGGACAGTGAAACAAAGGGTCAGTTATTTTCTTCTTTTTCACCACTGGGCTGACGCCTTTGCTGGTAAACTACTTAGTCTCTGAGGGTATTCCCACCAAGCAGTTAGTACTTTTGTGCTGACTCAAAAACTAATTTTTATTCTCATCCACCTTTTACACATAGTTGATCTATTTTCTTTCATATGTTTTGATTTGAGCTGCACTGAGGAGACATTAGTTGTCGAAATGGCTTATATATATAAACTTTATCATTTTGTTACTTATTATCACTGGGTCTTGAAATGCCTCTGTTGGGAGACTCTTAGTCCCAGATTGTGTTCACCAACCCAATAGTCAGTACTTCGGTTCTGACCAAGAAACGGATTTTATTAAGATATTTGCAAAAAATACATCTTATGAAAATTTGTTTCAACCTAAGAAGTAATTTCCGAATGCATAACTCTGTCATTATCCGAATTAAGCTTCTCATCTCCCAAATGTTTTGATTTGTTCTGCAAGAGACATTGGTTGTCGAAATGGCCATCTGCAGAAAAGTTTACAATAACTTCGGAATTTTGTTATTTACTAGGAAAAACAAGTAATGGAATAGAACAAAATTTGTGAAATGTAAAGTCAGCACAAAACTTATTAATTCTCGTCCAATCTTTAGGGATAAGTTAGGTGTTGATTCCAATATGATAACACTATACCGAAGTTACTGTTAATTTAGCAATGAATTTAGTTTATAAGCAATGAATGGATATGGAGTAAATGCAAATGAGACAAAAGGCAATGGAACAACGGCAGTAGAATACCGAAGGAACAAGGGAAGCGATGACTACAAAAATCGAAGTCCAAAGACATGGCAAAAACGGTAACAGATAAAAACAAAGACAAAACAAGGACGTGAGACAGCTACAATGCACGGAAATAAAAAGATAACATTAAGAACTAAGGCACTCATAGTGTGAACTCCCATGAAAACCGGGAGTGACATCAGGTGCTCCGGAAGGGTAAGCATGTCCTGCCCCGCTAGCGACACCCGTCACACTATCAGTGAGGTATATAGTGTTTTGAAAGGTCTGTTTGGTAGCGGATTGGTTAATGTCATTTTCTAACCCTTAGACAGAAAACCAATGAAATTCATGGCACATGTTACTTCCCTAACCCTCAACAGTGCCATGTTGAAATTTTGAAAAGCTTTTTGTAAATCTCTAAAGTAATGAAACAATCACAAGGACAAATCGGTAGCACAAACATCACTGACGAAGACAAAACTAAAATTTTACAGTATGATATACAAGACAACACGAAAAACTAAAGTACTGACAGTGTGAACTCCCATAAAAACCGGGAGTGACATCAGGTGCTCCGGATGGGTAAGCATGTCCTGCTCCGCTAGCGGCACCCGTCACACTATCAGTGAGTCAATCCAGATCCGATTATGTCAAATCCGTGAAGACGTGAAATCTAGCTGAAAATTTCCGTTTTCATTTGGGACACAGACACGTCATATCTGTCAATGATGTCATGGTGACGGCCATAGAATTTCTGAAGGGATGAAAGTAACAAAGGCTGAACAAATCCCTGACTAAGCAGCTTTTGGGACAGTGTTTTTGCTCTAACTAAAAAGTCACTGTATAAACTGCATGCCCGACAGTAACGAATCAACTGTGAAATGTACACTCCATAGGCTGGAGGGGTAGGTATATTGCTGCTCAGAAAGGGAAAGTTCAAAATTGGGAAGTTTAAATCATCACGTTTGTCATACAGCTTAGATTTCAAACGTCCATTTTCGTCAATGTAAATTAAAAGATCTAAATACGAAGCTGAAGTAGGTGTATCGGCAGTCTCTTTAATTTCAAGCTCAATGGGATAGATCTGGTGTAAATATTCCTTGAATTTTGGATTATTAAGAGAAAGTACATCGTCTATGTAGCGGAAGCTGAAATTAAAGGACTGGGCTAAATGTTTTTGTTTTTTTCTGTGTAAGCCCTTGTAAAAACTTCGCCTCATACGAAAAAAGGAAGAGATCAGCAGTTAGTTCCCATGGGAATCCCGATTGTCTGTTGAAAAACACGGCCTCCAAATTCGACAAAAATTTTATCTATTAAAAATTCCAACATCTTGATTACGTCATTCTCAGTGTACTTCTTGTTTGACTCAGTGTGGTTCTTTACTAAATAAGTGTATCTGCGTTCTCCGTTTTTAGTGCAGAAACATTGATGTATCAAATCCGAAATTACTGTTTTCAATTTATTGTGTGGTAGGGTAGTTTAAAGAGTAGAAAAATCAAAGGTTTGTATGCTGTGGCAATGGGTAAGACTGCTAGAGGAGAGCTGTTCGAGAAGATCTTTAGAATTTTTTAGAATCCACATCTGATTGACGCCGCTCGCGGAGTAGACTTTACCACAGTAACTTTTCAGGCCATCTCTGACTGCGGTCAATAAAGTAGTAAGGAGCTAAGAGAGTGGCTTAGTGGTGCATCTGGAAGACCCCGCAAGAACGCTTTTATTTCACAATCGGTATATATGAGTAATACAATATGAACTGCCAAACATTTTTCTTCATTTGTGAAAAAAACATTGTACAAATTTGAATAAGTTGTCAAAATAGCCATCTGTAAAAACTAAATTATCGATAACAGAATTTCCTTTGATCTACAGGTACTGATAATGTCAGTATCACCGAACTGGACACTATCACGAAAATATCGGGTCACTGTGAATGAGTCACGTGCGGGTTGCTATTGCTGGCGTCATGTTTTGACACTCTTTTGTGTTCATAAACGTAATACGATGAATAAAGAATGCATATAAATTATTGCAATTAACAATAGAAAAATTGTGCTTAAATAGAAATTTCAGCTAATTTCTATATACATTATAAAGTTATATTTATCATTTTGGATATTACCGATAACTGAAATATAGGACATTTTGTTTTTGATACGGACTTTATCATGGCGTAACTAATCAAGCCCGCCCTGACGAACTCATTTGATACTGGTCGCGATAAAGTGCTTATCAAAAACAAAATGTCCTGTTTTCTATATATAAAAGAGAAAAACAAGACATCGTGAAAATGGGCACATCAAAATCTCTCTCAAAAACATATCCACAACGATGTATTAAATAATGCAGTTACTAATTTTATATATACATAAAGTTTTTGTGTAAAAACTATTCTCTTATGATGTGGCAACAATATATAGTTTCCATAACGAGAACTAGTTGATTATGAAATTTCTCACATCGAGTTAAATAAATTTTGCAAATGTTTGAAAGCGAGGCTTGCCGATCTTTTAAACATTTGAAATTTATTTAACGAGATGTGAGAAATTTCATAATAAACGTGTTTAAGTTGTGGAAACTGTTTCTCTAATGACTGGACGAAAAACACCGAGGATTATATTCCGAATTCATTTGGCGGGAAATATCACGAAACTTGTTCTTCTCTCTAGAGAGGAGAACAAATGTTCCACCACAGTTCAAGGAATGTGAAAACTGGATAGAAATTAGAGAAATCTATTCCTTACACGATAAGATAATTTTTTATATCACTTAGTGATAACTTTTATGCTATCATTTCATTGGCCTTTCATATGATAAGATAACTTTTCAGCCGTATTTTCATTGGTTATTCTAGATGTCACACATCAGGTCAAACCAACGTCACGGCAATTCTTTTTTAAATTCCGTGCTCATTGCATTATGTCGTCTGCATTATTTTTTATGCCATTGGCAAGAAGAAGAAATGAAAAAATGAGCTTCGTGTGTAAATAAATATAAATTCATTCTCCCAAAACAGTTGATTATATTTTGTCCACTTGAAATATATTATTTTATTGCTAAAAATAAATTCATTCTCCCAAAACAGTTGATTATATTTTGTCCACTTGAAATATATTATTTTATTGCTAAAAATAAATAATTTCCTTCCTGTGTTCTGTGTTGATGTTATGATGTAATGTGTATTGGGATCATTGACGCGTGGAAATTGACATCAGAATCAGTTACCACAGAGGATCACAGAGACAGAGAAATTTACACCTACATTTAATTACAAATCATTCGTAACATTTTCACTCAACTGACAAGCAGAAATTAATTTTATTACTGTATAGATGTTTAAAACTGTAATTACAATTCAACCGAGCTTTCACCCAGGTTTGTCACCAGCGAGGAATCATGTACCTGTCATTGCTATTGATTGTTGTGTACATGTGCGTATAATGCATCTACAAAACTTATCGTTGTTTATAGTTTCTACTTTATATACGGGGAAAATTTATTGTTAGACTTTACATTCATTATAAGGATAAGTCTAAAGTACATGTATTCACAAACACAACTAAATTCTCCCAACTTAACATAATTGGGAGAACACGACAGAATGGTTTATCATAAGAGAAATAGGTTTTACAACTCGTGATGCTTGTATATCGCTTGTTATCAAATCTCGCTATTTGATTACAAATAATAATTAACTCGTCAAAGCTCGTTAATTATTATTGTGTAATTAAATAGCTCGATTTGATAACACGCTATATACAAGCCTCACTCATAATGAAACCTATAAATATTTACTGATGACTTCTATTGTATTCAGTTTGTTTTACAAGTTTTCTTATGTAAAAATGAATAAAAGAAAATGCCATTTTAGGACTTCGTCCTCTCTACTTTTTAAATTTTTAGGACGCAATAAGACCAAAGTGGGATGGATGGTCCGATTACCTCTCTGGTGTATTACGGTATGTTTTTGAATGTTGGGAATTGGAATATAGTGAAGACGAACAAGGACTGAAAGAACCTGCAATAAAATCAGATTTCAATCCAAAACCTCTTTACATCACTGAAGTTATGGCCAATAATATAACATTTCCAAAATATAAACCAAGTCATCCAGGTACCTACTCGTGTATCCTTGAAATCAACGACAGAGCCAATAATTCTGAGTATGTAAGGCGAATCGTCATTTTCGATAACGTAACAAATATATCAATAAGTTCTCCTGACATTTTATATGTTTCTTCTGCTTCAAAAGAAACTGAATATAAGTGGCAGACGAAATATTTTGAAAATGACACAACATCCGTGATGGTGAGTTGGAGTGGCCATTTTTATAATGAAATACACAATAACGGTCGTCTCCTTGAAAAGGTTTTGCAGTACGAGGCAAGATTGAGTGATCCATTTAATCCTAACAGGCATGACTATAAAAGAATACTTCCGGCATTTGACGACCATGAGAAAGAGTAAAACACATTAATTCCATTGTAAAGTATGAGGTTTTGTACGAGACAGTCACTAAACAAAGAATAGAACCTTCTGGATCCGACTGGAACACTGTGACTCCCCTGCAAGAGAACTATACATTTTCACTAGATAAGCATATCGTTACAGATGGATACGGGGTTCAAGTATGGGTGAAGGCCTACGACATTATGAATCACACAAAAGTTGATACGACAGTGGTTTATTTTGACAAAACACCATCTACTTTACATCCTCCAGTTCTAAAATTTAACGTACAAGATGGACAGCATCCTCTTACTACAAGGTATATTTAATAAATATCAACTTTCATATTTTTCATGCAAAATAATTTGTGATGATGATTTGCATATTTGATGTTCAAGACAATTCGTGCAGATTTTCCCGCATTGCGAGTGGAATTTGCATTTGTTTGATTCTTTTGCGATAAATATAGGACAGCCTTATTTCTCATTACAAAAAAAAAGAAAGAAAAAGTGCACGGATGTTAGGTTTAATTTTTTGTAATTAATTCTAAAGGTTCTTTGAACTTTTTTAGAAAAAAAATCCACATCCAAATAACTAAGATACCCGTATTTGATATTGACCATTCAATTACATTACAGTGATATAAAAAATCATGAAAGACATTAAGAAATTAAATTCCAGTCTTGTTTAGGGAAAACGATTTTCAAAATTCTATTCCGAGTACCAGTGAAAACGGAATAATTAACATTTTTTACAACTGTAACTGTCAATTACCTGCAATTAGACAGGCTCTTATTAGCAAAACTCCGTATGACTAGTATTTAATAGACGGCATTGAATGTCCACTAAATAGTGTTTGGCACGAATATGTGCATGGTTAGTTTCTTTTTAATTGTTGACAAGCAATCTCTACTGAGTGAAAAAATTTTCTCCACCGATTTTTAGAACCGGTTTTTCATTAAATCCATGTATGCTAGGATTTAAACATTTCTTTGGATGTTTATGAAAATGCTATGTTTTTCCATTATAACAGACACCACTTTCACTTTGATCTGCTTTGCACAACACTGAATCGGTTTGAAATGTCGTCGATTTTTTTAATGTCTCGGACACATTTCTAGAAATTTTCATTTTTTTTTAGAATTTTTATTATGTTTAAAATTGAAATTCTAAAATTGAGATTTAATCCAAATATGCAATACATTCCGTTTTTGACACATTTCAACACAAAACGACTTCTTTAATAAATTGGAACTCAGAATCTGATTAATGAGGCCTTATTCTTTGAATTTAAAGTCAGTGTGCTAGCAGTGTTAAACCTATTTGGGAGTTTTATTTCGGAACACTTGACCAAAAGATACTACTGTGGCAAATTTTCAATTGTAGACCAGAAAAGAGGATGAAAGGAAACATTTTGCAAACATTTCGCTGAGTAATTTAGAAAAAAAACCTTCCTAATACTTAGTAAGACAACAAAGTAGATATCTGTTGAGCATTTGTGTTATCATGAAATATGAAGAATTATACTATCAATCTCTTTTTCATGTGAATACCATTTTGTGTATTTTTAATGAAAATCTGAAAACTCAATCACGTCTTTTTTATCGTTTCATGAAAAAAATAACTACATTTTTTAAAAACAATATGATTTCATCAATTGAAATTTTACTCTTAAAAGTCAAAATCAAATTTTGACCAGGGTAAACCTCCACTTTATCCAGATGCATCAACAAAATCTCAACTTTTCAGTTTTGCGAAGTATTTATTAATGGGGATAACAATAGCAAAATGTCAAATCTTAAGTGCAAAGCCCAATTCTTTTTGTTAATGTTGAACAAGCTTTCGATGTATGTCGAATATTAAACATTGAACTTGATTCAAGTCTGCAAATTAAGGTCTATCGTTGGAAAGTTACTTTTTGTATCTTCATACAACCTGGTTTACCCCACAATTTTATTCATAAAATGCCCGTTCAAAGTCGGGAATATGACGGCTTGCCAAAAATGCTCTGTGTTGGGTTGTGTTTCCCTGATTCTGTCGTATGTTATACGGATTTTCCTTACTGGTCTCCCCTGTGATTGATTCCAACTTTTGTTGTCACTTTTATTTGTTGTAGATTTTTCTTATTTTCTGACCAGTCCTGTTGGAATTATGAAACTTAATAGAGTTTTGTTGAGCCCTTAAGTGTAATCCTTACCTTAATTGTAATCCGATTACACTTAAGGTTAAGGAACACCCTTAAATGTAATCCCGGTTACATTTACGGTTGCAGGACCTCCCTTAATTGTAACCGATTACAATTAAGGGAGATAGTGTACATATGCCTGCAGTACCTACCGTAATTGTAATCCCTCGGAATTAGTTTACAATTTGCAGCGAATATAATATAAGAAAACGTGTTCCGCCATAGCATGATTATGAGTCATATTTGTTTTAAATAGCCATCGTTACCATGGAAACAAAAAAGGTGGAGAAAAGGTGCTCAGAATTGCTTCAAATTATTATACAAAGGAAATTTTAAAAATTGTTCTAAAGTTTTCAATTCCCTAAAACGGAAAAGTAGACAGAATTGTATGAAAATGATAGAAAATCTGACTTTTAAACAATATTTTTAACCAGACTCAAGCTAGCGACCAATTTCTAGCGACAAATTTTGGGGTTTTTCTAAAAACCAAAATTAAAGGCATACCGAAAAGAACCATAATGCAAATTATTTTTAGCAACCAATTTTTGTTGTTTTTTTTTAATCTAGAAATACCATAATTGCTAGCGTTTTAATGGGGATGAATCGAGTAGCTAAGAATCGTTTGAAAATGTACAGACAGGATGTTAAACATTTGTAGACACTATTCTGAGGATTAAAATTTTTCTAATGACAACCATTGTAATGGAATAGAAAAATGAGGGACGGAAGGATCTTTTTTCGGGACTCCGTGATTAGTTGTTTTATTCAACCGGCTGATTCGGGATTAACCCGTAACAATACCCATGATAAACGGAATAAGAATCTTCATTTTTCGGGTTAGGATAAAGTCATTTATTTACTGGGAAAATCGGGATTTTGTCATTATTTTCACGTGAATCCGAGATCAGACCCCTTCCTTCCCCTCTAAAAGAACGGGAAGATAAAAAGAGACAGTCATGATAAACATTTACCAGGATGGGTTGTCTTATGTCAGCTCGAATCACAAAATCACTATCCGCATGCAACTCTCTCCAACTTACTCCTTCATTCTAAGAACAATCAAACAGCAAGAAAATAAATACTTTCATTTATCGGGTCAGACTGTTTCTCATCGATACTGGGATTTTTACGGAAATACCTGATGCTTCCTTGCCAAATACTGTAGAGATTTTCGTGTATGATGCTACTGTTGTTCAATTTTGAGGACGATGCGAAATCTTTACAGATCTTTTAAATGCAGTTTCGAAGCTACGGGAAGTATCATGATATATTGTGTCTACCCATACGCTATCAATATTGGCGCAAAATTCAAATCGTATAAGACTAGAATTCAAATATCTCACTATTTCCACGTATCGTCAATGAACTTGATATATATGTATATCTCAGAAACTTGCCAAAACGGATCACAAACTGGATTTCACTGATGAAGTTGTTACTGACTGCAAATTCACAATGAGTGTGGACCAAAATAGGTGTCTCGCCCGTCGGCACATGTATCGGTGGGAAATTGTTAGACAAATTGCAAAGAAAATGAGGAAATATACTACAAAAAGTAACCTAAATTATACCAATTTCAGTTATTAAGAAATATATCTGATCAGAGAAACTTAAAGTGTTTGATCATAAGACTGTGAAGTTGAGGTCAAGGGCAAAAGTCTTATACCAGACTGGCATAAATTACCCAAACCAAGTGACATACAAAATATTATTGATCTACCACAAATAAATGTAATCTAAAGAAAATTAACATGGTCACTAAACCTTCATTTAACAGCTCAAGGACAGAAATCACACGCCAGACTGACATGTACTACTTAAGACCAACCTTCATACCTAATATTATTGACCTAGCACTTGTATTAATTGAGAAATTGATCAAATCAGAGAGGTTAACTTGGTCACTAGACCGTGAAATTGAGGTCAAGGACTAATGTCATATGACAATCTGCTGTTGAGAAAGTGATCTTATCAGAAAAACTTAACATGGTCAGTAGACTGTAAAAGTGAGGTCAAGGGCAAAAGTAACATATCAGACTGACATGTACTGCACATGACCGAGCTACATACCAAATATCATTTACCTAGCACTAATAGTTGTTGGGAAATGGATATAATCAGGGAAATTTAACCTGGTCACTAGACCATGAAATCGAGGTCAAGGGCAAAAGTCATATAACAGACTCACATGAACTACCCAAGACCAACCTACATACCATATATCATTGACCTACCACCTATAATTATTGAGGAATGGATAACTTGGTTACTAGACCGTGAAATTAAAGTCAAGGTTACATAATTTTGTGTCCATCAGGTAGCACTTAATAAGTATTGCCACTGTACCAAATAAGATGTTCCTACATAAAAAGGTTTTCAATCTATCCTGTATTGAGTAAAAGTTAACGACGCCGTCGCCGTCGTCATACTTCGCACGCCTATGTCCTACTTTCGACTTTTTGTCGCGGGCGAGACAAATACAATATGGCGAATGACGCCTCTCGCTACAATCTCGTGACGTCATGTAGCCAAGGTATGGATTTTTTTCTTTGCATGGTTTTGTGTAATCCTTTTACCGTTCAAGCATAGTTTTATAAGTAGTGGTCTACCTGCATTGGCTCTTTATCTCTTTGACTTTGTTGATGTAGGTCAGGTAATGGGATAGTGAAAAAGGGTTACAGTTGTTATAGTTGTTATTGATACATTTACGATAAGTATTACATTTAAGGGTTGATATTGAACATGCGTTCACTCCCGGTTTTTTGTGGAGTCCGTGATTTTCATCTTGTTTTATTAGTTTTGCATGTATGTTTTGTGCTTCGGGGGTCTGTTATTATTTCTACTTTCATACGTGTCTATGTCCATCGACTATCCGTTTTGGCTGACATTTCGGTTTCCTCCCGACTTATTTAGATATTGTTGAACGTCTACTTAGCAATATTTTAGCTATATCAAGAGAACAAAATTGTAAATAAAGCTATGGCGAACACTTTTTCTTATCTTATATGTGCTGCAAATTGTTACTAGTAACTATTTCCGAGGGATTACAATTACGGTAGGTGCTGTAGGCATATGTACACTATCTCCCTTAACTGTAATCGGTTACAATTAAGGGAGGTCCTGCAACCCTAAATGTAACCGGGATTACATAAGAGGGTGGTCCTTAACCTTAAGTGTAATCGGATTACATTTAAGGTAAGCATTACACTTAAGGGCTCGACAGAGCTTTCATACTTGGTACCATGGATAAAAAAATGTCTAAGATTTAAGACGCTGAAATTTTGAACTCCTTTTCACTAAGTAAATAAGCTATCTGCCCAAATGCCGAAACCTTTAGAAATAATTCGGAAACTAATACATATGTAAAAAATTCGTAACGGTTCCTCGGAACCATGTGTCTCGCCTTCTTGGTAAGATATCATTAAAATTAGGACAATACTAACGTTTATATATTTTTCTGTATTTAAAAAAAAATAAATGTTCTTTAAGAATTTCAGGAAATTTACCAGGATTGGAATCAAATATATTAGCAATTCAGATATTCATAATGACTGTTTTCACCAAAATGTATTTAAAATGGTATGGTTGCCATGGAGAATTCCAAAAACAACAGATCTTTAAGAATTTCAAGAAATTATTACCAAAATTGAAATAAAATACTTTTGCAATTCAAATATTATTGAAAATTACTGTTTTCATCAATATATATTTTTAGCTCACCTGGCTATACCAGGTTGTGCGTTTGTCATCACTATGCGTCCGTCGTCCGTCGTCTGCCGTCTGTCTGCCTGTCCATAAACAATTTCAAAAATCTTCTTCTCTGAAACCACCGGGCCAAAAGTAACCAAACTTGGCCTGAATCATTACCAGAGTATGGCTGCTCAAAATTGTGTTCGATTAGGCGGCAGGTCAAACAACATGGCCGCCGTTGCTAAAAATAGAACATAAGGGTAAATTGCAGTTTTTGGCTAATTACTCGAAAACCGTTACAGATATCAAAAATCTGACACGTAATAAAAATGATCAGCATGATGGGATCTACCCACCCTGAAATTTTGAAGAAAATCTTAAAACCTATCTCTGAGTTATAGCCCTTTTTCCGTAAAATTTTCAAAATTTTTGCATTTTTTATTTTTTATTTCAAAAAGTGTAACAGATAGAGGTCAAGTGTAAATTGCAAAAATGTTAAGCATATCAAGATCTAACCACCCTGAAATTTTGAAGAAAATCCTTAAACCCTTGTAGGAGTCACTGTCCTTTTTTTCACCGAATTTTTAAAATTTTCGTTTTTTCGTCTTTTATTTCAAAAACTATAGAAGATGAAGGTTGAGTGTAAAATGATAAAATGATAAAATGTTTGCCATGCTGTGGCGACTTTAAAGGTGGTGTTGAAAATAGTTCGTCGACCGCCATTTTCAAAATGGCCACCAGAAAAGGCGGGAAAAATTCGACATTGTCCGATTTCAATGAAATTTGGTTTCCAAATAGATATTGATGTTGCGACTTCAAAACTGATGTTAAAATTTGTTAGACTGGGATCCTGACCCGTGCTGACTATCGCGCAAGGGCCAGGTGGAGTACAAATTAATCAGGGCTAAACTGCCCTGAATCAATACTTCCGTTTGCGCATATGTAGTCTGTTGAACGATAGATAAACAGAAAACCATGCCATCGAAACGTTTTGATAAAAGAAAAATTTAGTTATTTTAAGCACATATATAATGAACTTTGATGCATTTTGCGAAAATAATGTGTGTGTTATTTGTTTACAAGAAGCATTTCGTGTTAATCGTTCCCATGATTCCGTATTTTCGTAGACCAATCAGAGACGATTAACTTTTCTCATCCACCTGGCCGTACCGCGAGGTTGGGTCAGGTTCGACCAGGCTAAAAAATTGTTTGTTGACCGCCATTTTCAAAATGGCTGCAAAAAAGGCGGGAAAATTCAACATTGTCCGATTTCAATGAAATTTGGTTTCCAAATAGATATTGATGTCGTAACTTAATAATATGGTGTTAAAAATTGTTGTTGACCACCATTTACAAAATGATGTCTCGACTTCAAAACTGGTGTCAAAAGTGGCCCTTAGCAAGAACGTTTTTTGTCAAAAAGCCCAACAAAGACATATAGTAAAACATGATCAGACTTTAAATTCAGTTCAAGATCTTGGTTGTGTTCAAGCTACCAAAGTTGGAGAGACTGAAGTTCAACTGAATAACTTACATTGTTAGGCATATTAAAACCAGGTGAGCAATACAGGCTTCTTGGAGCCTCTGGTTTAAAAAAGTATGGTTGCTAGGTAGAATTCCAAAAATTATTTGGTCTCAGAGAGTTCCAGGAAATTTACCAAAAATCGGAATCAAAAATGTTTGCAATTTCATTTATTAAATGTTTATTTCAAATTTTTATTGGGTCCGTGTTGTTCATCTTTGTGTGTGTGTGTCTTCATTTTTCTTTTATGTGCCGTACTCATGTTGTGTCTCTGTTTTTTTTTCCTTTTCCCCCCTTTTTTGTTTCTGGTGTTGCCATTGTCCTTGGATTGTTAGCTTTTGGATTGACGGTTCGGTTCTCACTTACTTTACTCAAAAACCATGGTTGCTGAGAAGAACCTCAAAAAATTTCCATGTCTTGGACAGTTTCAGAAAATTTACCAATGTTGGAACCCTGTTTTGTATTTCTTACAAGTTCGAAATTATGCTTGGTTTCAAAGAATTGCCTTATTTTCTTAAATATATGCAAAACTTTCAAAAATTTTTGGTCTTTGATATTTTAAGGAAATGTACCAAAGTTGGAACCATAATGAAAATTCCAACAGCTTGTTACATATTTACACACTGCATGCAGAAATGTTAAATATTGAAACACTGTTAAGACACAACCACTTAATTCATTTTCTAAAGAACTTTTATCTGTGGATTAAAATTGAAATTTTAATCAAAATACAGAGTCCAAATACTCAATAAAAATGGAAAAACGAGAAAAAAAATCCAATGACCATCATCTAACTTCTGCCACTTTTTAATACATTCCAAACAGATTTAATAACTTTATTCAACTTCTAAAAAACTTTTATCTGTGGGTTAAAATTCAAAAATACGGAAAAATGAAAAAAAATAGATTTCAAAATTTTCATCTGGAGGTAATTTTCGGAATATTTTCTAGCTTCTGAACAGTTTTTATGATATTCCAATAAATTTTAATGACTTTATTCAACGTCTAAAAAGTTTTATTTTGTGGGTTATCATTAATTTTTTGCGCAAAAAAACTAAGTTCATATACGGAAAAATACGAAAAAACCAATAAAAAAAAATACATTTTTTTAGCTGGAGGTAATTATCTGACCATTATCTAGCTTCTGTCAAATTTTGACACAATTCTACAAAGACTAAATGACTCTATTCAACCTATGAAAAACTTCTTACAATTGTTGACGCCGACGACGATGACGATGGAATTTGGATTGCTATATATCGCTTCAGCGACTTTTGTCACAGGCGAGACAAAAGGTGCAATGAACAATGTCTTTACGGCTATGACAAATATACAGAACATTTTATAATGCTTATATATCAGAAACATATTTCCTATCATTTTCTATATACAGTCCATCGGTATTGGATTGCACCAGAAAGTCATTCATTTAACAATTTCATCTTACAGAACAAAATCTTAAGTTTTTATTTTATAAATGAAATATATTCATTTCTGAATATAGTGATTCTATACATTTATCAAGCATTTGAAAAATGAGAATTCTTTAAGTGAAAAAAATGAAAACTTGCATGACAATAAGAATGAATTTTTCAGTTGTATGCTAAGTATTTTAAGCGAAATTGAAAGTTGTAAAAATGTATTTAAATATTTTAACAGACTCACAATAAGGTCCAAGGATGATCACAGTGGTCTGAAAAACATATCAGTTATGTTTGTACAGAACAGTACTGGTGAAGTCAGAAGACCGATCAATGACTTCATTGTTATGAAACAGGTGACCAAAATTATCAAAAGTTTCAACAATATTAAGAAATTTGAAACAGTAAACAATATATTTTTAAAAACATTCTCTATAATGTTTGCTAATGCATGTTGCTATGCTTTGTTTCTGCTAAAATTAATGATAATTTTGTAAAATTGCCTAATAGTAATGACAGTAAAATATCTATCAGCTATGTATGTTAAAATCAGAATTATTATTCGTTTAAATTTCAAGGTAATGGTAAACTTCTTGTGATTAAGTGATAATAGAAATAAAGGAATGGACTAAATCACTATTTGTACTAGGTTTCCCATTTTTCAGATTTATATCGTTTGCATATTAGAAAATGCCGATTTTTTAACATTTTAAATATCATATTTGTTGAATCATAAAGATTGTTTCTTCAATATATTAATTCTTCGATATTAACACATTTTATTTTAACAGAATGTAAGCGAGTGTCCAGAGGATACGAATCCTGATTGTTACTGTATACAGGATGATTGTTATACAGAAAATTTTCAAATAGACATCGACAACTGTCAGTTAACTGTTCCTGTTGACACGATTTCTTATGAAACTTATTCAATTCATCTCACAGCATACAACCGTGCAATGCTGACAACGTCTTCAATAACTGAGGTAGGATTTTTTGCTTTTTTTGTAGTTTCTTTCAACTTAACAAAAAGCAGGCGAAACCTTTGACATAAATCAATAAAAAGATGTGGTTTACGTAAGATGTATAAGAGACAAATGCACGATATGTACAAAGATTATCGGTAAATTCGATTATTTGTATATATTTCATAATACATTCTTTGTTTCTATTAGACATTTTTACTATTCACCGAGGAAACCGAAACCGATACCGAAACCAGCATATACAGAATAAATTGTGTTTGCAATGTTAAACTAATTCATTATTCACAGTTACCTCGGTATTTTTATTTTGTTATTTGTTACCACTGGGCCGATGCCGCTGCTGGTGGACTGTTCATCCCCGAGGGTATTCACCAACCCAGTAACCAGTACTTCGGTGCTGGCCCGAAAACCGATTTTATTTGAAAATTTGCAATAAATAAATTAATGAAAATTTTGTTAAACCTAAGGAGTATCTCCTTCTTGCATAGCTCTGTCCTTAGCTGATTTTGGCTTTCCTATTAGATCCTATTGGTAATTTGTTCTCTATCAGCTTTTACACACATTTCGGTTCATGGTTTTCCAAATGTTCGAGTTTATCTGTACTGATGAAACATAAGATGTCGAAATGCGCATATGAAGAACCTAAATTCACAGTTACCTCGGTATTTTGTTACTTTAAATGTTTATCTTTCTTTTGAAATCTCTACATTGAAATTTCAATCGTTAATACAATGTATTAGAAGTAATTTAGAATTCGATAATACAATGCAAAATTGATTTATCTTTTTTTTTGTTACACAATTTCTTTTGTTGATTCTTTTAGATCCTTAATTAGTTTAACTGTTTTAATAAGACCACTTTGGACAGCACATCTTCGGTTCCAGTGGACAGATCATTGTCAAATTTCAGTTTGACATTTCTTGGCGAATATATAAGCTGGGATTCTAATTTTTGGTTCCTGACCCCGTTTATTTCACGCTTTTCAGAATTTAATTAAATCAGTCAAAATCGTTTATCCTGTTAATAACCTTCAATTTTCTTTTCTATTTAACCATCGTTAGATACATATAATGCATTGTAGTAATCAAATAGACTGATGCTTTTAGGTGCAAATGAACAGCTGATTCAATTTTGACTGTGGAATTCACTTCAACAGTTGCAAATTAAAACGTATTAGGTTTACATTTTAAATACATATTTAATTTAACTCGACCACTGGAGATTTTCTTTCTTTTCTTTCTTTTTTTTTGAAAATCGAATTTCATCATATTATTCTGAAAAAAAAATCTTATTAGCTCACCTGGCCAAAGGCCATGTGAGCTTTTGCCATCACTCGGCGTCCGTCCGTCGTCCTTCCGTCTGTCCGTCCGTTAACTTTTATTCAAAGATCTTCTCCTCTGAAACTACTGGGCCAATACTAACAAAACTTGGCATGAATCATCACCAGGGTATGCTCTTTCAAGTTTGTGGTTTTTATGTCCGTAGACCAAACAACATGGCCGCTGTTACTAAAAATAGAACATAGGGGTAAATTGCCGTTTTTGTCTCGCTTGCGACAAATGTCGAGAAGGCGAGACATAGCGACCATAGATTTCGTCGTCGGTGTCGGCGTCGGCGTCGTCGTCAACTTTTGGTTAACCCAAATGTTAAACTTTTTTTGAACTTCAATAACTTTTTAAAATCTCGCTCAATATCAATAAATTTTTGACACAATATTCAGTACAACTTCATTATTGAATCCAATGTATATATTTGAAAAAAAAATAATTCCAATTTTTCCGTATTTTGCCATTTGTTGGACTTAGAGGGATGAGGATTGGTAAGTGGTTACATCTTTAGTAGTAACCAACATCCATAGCAGAATTATGTCACCTTGACCTATATTTTCCGCATCAATGAATTTGACTAAATTTCAACTTTTTCGATAATATCAACAATGTTTCAACATATTGGAACTTAGGAAATTTAATTTTGATGTAGAATTGTTGCATACAGCCTATAGATAAGCAATAAATTTTCAGGATTTTATTCCGGTTCCAACTTTGGTAAATTCCCTGAAAATGTCCAAGACCTAATAATTTTTGAAATTTTCGCATATAGTCAAATAGTTTTTTTGCAATTTTTCATACTAAGCATAATTCTGAAACGGGGGAATAAAAAGTATGGTTCCAATTTTGGTAAATTTCCTGCAACACTCAAAGACAAGCAATTTTTGGGAATTCTTGTTAGCAACAATGCTTTTTGAATGAATTTTAATGAAATCAGAAATTTTCAATGCTTAGATTTCAAAAAATTGGATCTTATTTTGGTAAATTTCCTGATACTCTCAAACTGAGTCAAAAACAAGCAATTTTTTGAAATTCTTGTCAGAAACCATGCTTTTTGGATGAATTTTTGTCAAAACAAATATTGTCCTTGGTTAGATTTAAAAAATTTGGGGTTCCAATTTTGGGAAATTTCCTGATACTGTCAAAGACCAGTTATTTCTAAGAATTCTTAGTAACCACATCGTAATATAGGCTAAATTATAATGAAAGCGGAGTGAGCAGGCGAGACACCAGGTTCCGCGGAACCTTTACGAATTATTTGCAAATTACTCAAAAACCATTACAGATATCAAAAATCTGACATGTGGTAAAAATGATCAGCATGATGAGATCTACCTGCCATGCAATTTTGGAGAATATCCGTTTACCCATCTTGGAGTTATTGCCCCTTTTCCGTAAAATTTTTCAGTTTTTCGTTACTTTTAGTCTTTTAGTCTTATATATTGAAAATGGTAGAAGATGGAAGTGAGGTTTGTATAACAAATATGGTCAGCATATTAAGATCTACATGTTCTGCAATTTTGAAGAAAATCTGACAACCCACATAGGAGTTATTGCCGCTTTTTCATTGAATTTTCACAATTTTTTATCGTTTTTACTTTTATTTCAAAAACTGTTTGAGATAAAGGTTAAATGTGAATTGCAAAAGTGTAAAGGTTTTCCAGAACTACAATTTCTACATATGTCCACCCGGTTTGCATCTCATCCATGATGGCCGCCAGCCGGGGAAGATAGTTAAACATAGGACACTATGGGAAATGCATTCAAAGATCATCTCCTCTGAAACCACTGAGCCAATGGGGACCAAATTTTGTCAGTAGTTCTTGGATGGTCCCCTTTAAAGTTTGTGATTTTTATGTTCATACCTAATTCAAGATGGCCGCCAGCAGGGAACATAGTTTAACACGGGGACCCTATTGGAAATGCATCCAAAGATCTTCTTCTCTGAAACTACCAAGTCAAATTGAACCAAACTTGGTCACAATAGTCCTTGGGTGGTCCTCTTTAAAGTTTGTGATTTTTGCGTTCAGGTGGTCGCCAGGGTGGAACATAGTTTAACATAGGGACCCTATGGGGAATTCATTCAAATGTCTTCTCCTCTAAACCTACTGAGCTAATTGGAACCAAACTTGGTTACAATTGTCTTTGGGTGATCCCTTCCAAAGATTTTTAGTTTGTACCTCATCCAAGAATGAAAATGTAACATCAGCTGAACTTATTTATAGTATGAATGGGTGGTCTTTTGGTGACAATGAACAAAACCAATCACCAGGTGAGCGATTCAGGCTCATGAGCCTCTAGTGTACTAATTTTAGCATAAATAATGTATAATAAGCAAGACGTTTAGCTTGCAAGTTTAAACTCAACCTTTAAAAATGACCCAAAAAAAAATGAGGTTGTTTTTTCCTTAATTTGTTCATTATATCTTTTTGCAGATACTTTTTATGTTGCGATATACAAATTTAATAAATTTAAGCATGAATAAGGTCTAAAAGGAGAACTTAAAGTCTGCACTTACGCCCATTCTTTAGGAATGACCAAAACAATTGAGTGTCATTTAAATTATATTTCATCATACCCTTTCGAATCAATTTATATGTTGCTATAAAGACAATTCCTGAATTTTAGTATGAATACGGCATGTAAAGTAAGATTTTAAATCTGTAGTTTGAGAAAGATAAGTTTTAAAATCTGTGAGTTCGTGACTTTTAGCATAAATAAAGTGTAAAAAGTCAAATTTTAAATCTGTGGTTTAAACTCAATATTTAAAAATGACCAAAACAATTTAGGTGTCTTTGTGGCATTATTTCGCCATTTTTGTCTTATACTTGTTCATTTAGGATTCATTCATTAGAAAAATTAACAAAATAGTTATTTACAATGTAGAGAAAGTCCCAAGTATTTGGAATTATTATTCCCAATCACTTTAAAAATATTTTTATTACAAAAAGATGAACTTAAACACACAAGCTTTAAATCTGTTGTTGGATTTACAGAACTCGGAAATAATACAAGGGAGATAATTTAATAAAATAATTTGGCATAGATATCAACAGAAAAATTAACATTTCACAATTTATCTCTCTTATTTCAAAAGGTGACCCCTAATTTTTATTTGTTATATGTAAACCATTTTTAATGACTTCAAACCACATGGAAAGTATTGATAAAATCTATAATAGATCTTTCAAGCTATTCTGTCATTTAATCATTTTTTTTCTATCATTTCCATATAAAAATCTGAAAAGTTCAATTTTAGTTTTTGCGCTTAAATACAGGGTGACCCCCAAATTTTATTCTAGATTTTAAACAACAATACAATTATGTTTCTACACAGAAAAAATATCAAAATTCTATAAGTCTATTTCAAAAATAATGTCGAATTAGTTTTATATGTTGTGAAATACAAATTTCATGAATTTCAGCATTAAAAAGATTTGAAAAGCAAGATTTCAAGTCTTTTGTTTCAACTAAATATTTAAGATTTACCAAAAACAAATCAAAATTTGAAAATTTTACTTAATGATATTCTTGGAATTGAGTTTAATGTGTTTCGACATTTAATGAATTTCAGCATTATTAAGGTTTGAAGAGGAAAACTTTAGTTTGTGGTTTATTTATGCTTAAATTCGTGAAATATGTTTATTGCAACATAAACAACTCCTTCAAAAGGACAATATGATTTTTTTTTTTTTAGAAAATGAATTAGTTTGGTCATGTTCAAATAATGAGTTTAACCGATAGACTTATAAATTTTACCTTTTATATCTTGTTTATCATAAAAAAAGATGGAATTGGTTTATTGCAACGAATATATTTTGAAAGGATAAATGAAATGAAATTTTCAAAAGACTTAATTATTTTGTCTCATGGACTTTATTATAATTTTGCTATTATCTTCATTTGGTCATATAAAAAACTGAGTTAAAATCACAGACTTACGTTATTTATACTAACATTCATGGAATTTGTATATCGTAACATACAATATTGATTCAGAAGGATATGATGAAATAGATTTTTTTAAAATTGAATTGTTTTGGTCATTTCTAAAAATTGAGCTTAACCTGCAAACTAAAACTCGTACTTTCCGGACCTTATTCATAATAAAATTCATGAAATTTGTATATTGCAATATATACAACTTCTTCAAAGGATATGATGAAATAAAATCTAAACAACAAACTGAATAAAAATCAAGTTAAGAAACCGTAGACCAATTTCTTACTATGAAAAAACTTATCCTTGAAGATTTTTGAAATCAAATACATGTTTTATATCTGAGTCTAAAACGGCGGAATATCCAGAGAATCCGCTGTTGGTTAGATTGCTAAATTATATTATTAAAATACAAATAACAAACCTGTGTATTATTTTTTTCCTGGTATGTTTTACTCTTTTTGCATCTCGTTTTTTAACGTCTATGGAGACTAGCTTTATGTTCTTTTTAATTTATTTGTTTTATTTTGATTAATATTATGAAGGAATTTCTTATCTCCAACTTCTCTCATGTACGAACCTTTTAGTCTTTCACTTACATTTAAAGTAAAAAAAAATAAATGCCAACGGTCTACGTCAATATTCAGATCAACAGACATACCAATACGAAAAAAGTAAGAAAACATTACAATGTATTATTTTAACTAAAAGATTAATAATGAAAATTTAGTCTTTTAAAGTATAAGGAATTAAAACTTACTTTGTGGTGTTATGACGCTTCAACAGCCGCTTCAACAATTTATCAAGTTAGATGTAGAATAAGCACTGAAAGGATATGGAGTAAATGCATACGAGTCACTACCAATATATACATATTTTCATGCAAAAAAAAATAGAAAAAAGAAGGGAAACGGGGAATGTGTCAAAGGGACAACGACCCAAAGGGGAGTAATAACAACTCAAAGCCACCATAAGATCTTCAATGAACGGTGGGCATGCAAAAAAAATGTATGTATTTTTTTTTTCTTTCATGATTACAATAGTAAAAAACTAATTTTGTAACAAAATTGTAGAATGATTGCATATTTCTTACGAAGTGCATAAAGTATAATCGCTTCTGTTACATTGTATTTTTAGGTAAATCTACAGTACAGATTTATTAAAGAAAGCTTGACTTTTGAGAACACCAGCCACTAAAAATACATGCAAAAAGAGAAACAAAACACATTTCATTCTGTATGTTATGGTTTCGGTCTCGGTTTCGGTTTCGACGATGAATAGTAAAAATGTCTATTGATTCATTCACTTTTAATTTTTGGGACCATTAAGAGCTTGCTATACGATGTGAGGATCCTTATTGTGTTGACGAGAGAAAGGTGACCCCTAAATGCTTTTTTGTCGGTTTTACCAGGAGATTGGATTTTTGTCTCCTTAACATTTACCCCATTTCCCTGCTTTCTCATACTAGTCCATTCATTCCAAAATTTAAAAACTAAAGTATTCACAAGTAACATTGCTTTCATTACAGTGCCTATAAAGTCGGCTTTTTCTCTTTGTGCTTGGATTATATATTTATTTATCTATTGATTTATCAAATAATTATTTTCTGTTTCCAAAATTCAAAAACCTAATTTATTCACAAGTAACACGGATTTCATTACAGTGCCTTTAAAGTCGGCTTCCTCTTCTTTTCTGTCTTTGTGCTTGGATTATATATTTATTTGTCTATTTAAATTATCAAAAATTATTTTCGGTTTTTTGCAGATCGGAAGTGTTTTACAATTTATGGGAATACAACAGTGTAAGTAAAAATAACATATTGATGAGTTCTACATATGGTCAATTTTACATTGTATTTCTTTTTATTTAGTTAAAATAAGACCAAACAATTAAACTAAAAAAACAAAAAAAAATCAAAAACGAAAAACAAAAAAAAACCCAAAAAACAAAAGAATAAAACAAAAAGAAAACAACAAAAAAAAGGACAAAAACAGAACAAAAACAAACAAAAAAAAACAAAGCAAAAACACAAAAAAGGCAAATTGATAAAAGATGTTTTATTGTTATGTGTGTTGCATCAAAATTCATGCAACTACAATGGTACAACATTTCACATATAGGGCAATTTTGGACCAGAGTCTGAATAAAAGTAAATTTGGAAGGTATAATCCTTGGTAGATACGCAATTATACAAATCAATGTAGACATACATTGTATTCAATGTGTAAAGATGACGATCAAGGATGGTCAGCTAGATGACAACGAAAAGCGAATAACCCACCAAAGAATTCAGAGAACCTTGAGATTTGTTAGAAGCATAAAACATGTCTGTTGAGAAATAATAGAATAGGATTTTTTCAGTGCCAATAAATGTAATTCTGAATTTTGACATGATAAGGTTGTATTTATTATATCATGTTTTATACAGAAATAGAACCTTTATACATCAAAGTATTTTTCCATTGTGCTGACTTGTTGCTTCGATCGCAGGTACATTGTATTTCCTTTTAGCCATACGGAAAAAAAATTGTTATGAACTTCAATGGGTAAAACTGGAAATTAACTTAAAATGGCAATGATAAAGATGATCAAAAATATTAGAATTTTTGATCGTCAACAGACACAGCGTTCTTAGAAAGACAATAAGGATCCCATTGGGAAATAAATGTGCACCGCATTTATCCTTATCCTTAGTTCGTATAAGGCAAACATTTTACTTCACTTCAGCTTCCAATATATACTAGTGGAGGATGTTAATACGAAAAAGAAAGGAAATGAGGTAAATGTCAAAGAGAAAATATCTCATCTCCAGTTGAAATAACAAAATATAGGTTAAAACAGGTTAAAACGACCCAAAACAAAGCATCTAGGGGTCACCGTACGGTCTTTAACTCATTGAGGAACCTCAAACCATATATCAAGCCCTAAATGGCCGAAAAGGAAAAAAAACAATAAATCAATGGAAACAAGCCACGAATATCAAGAAACTATTTTTTTTATAAGTAAACAAGGACAAGGCAATGACCAACATATTCCTGACTATTGTGGTCGGGTTAAACTCGTTTTCTTGGATCCAAACCATCCCCTATGTGTAGTGAATGGCTACAGAAATAGATACAAAAAAGACACGCGGTAAAATTCGAATGTACATCCAAAATTTAAAGAATATTTACGTTGGACCTTTCCGAATTAAAATACAAGATATTACTGATACATCTATCTAAATATGAATATGTATATAAATAGACCCGTTGTTATAAATATTAACTAAAATATAGATCAGATGTTGTATATTGATCGAGATAAAAAACTATAATACTGTTTTGTTTTTGTTTCTAAAGACCCTAGTCCTGCGAACATTACAGTGGTTACAAGAACATATACTACTATAACGATACGCTGGATTTTGATCCCCACATGCTATGAACGAAATCGTATGTGGTGGTAGTAAGAAAACTTGCTGATAATTCTACAAAGGAATTTTAGGTGGAGAAGGAGGAAACAAAGTTCACTGTATCAGATTTAGAGCCCTCCACGAATTATGAAATTGAAATGTATTCAGATTATGGTATAACATGTACATCACATTTTGTTCAAAGTGTTGCAGTATCATATGTTTCGACCTCAACAAACGCTGCTGGTAAGTAGCTAGATCAGCTACCTCTTTCTACATTTTAAGCTAAATAAGTACTTTGTATGTACTGCTCTTTATTTGCATTTCGTTATGTACAGATACAATATGTGTGCTTTTTTGTTTTTGTTTCTGCCATACTTTTGCATCTCGTATTGGATTACCATATGATTGATCTCAAAAAGGATGTTGTTTGTCGAAATGGTCTCAACAAAAGAGATTGTAATTGATAGAATTAAGAAAGAAAAACTTCATTCTTTACCTTGAATCGGAAGCAAATGTCCTTGATGAAACAATATCAAGCACATAGTATTCTAACATCCAACGAAAAGTACAAAACGTCGGCATATTGTTTTCAATTTTCGGTTTCCCTTTATATCTTTTTGGTAATTGTGCTCTATCATATTTTACCAATTTTTTTATTCATGGTCTTCCAAATACGTTGAATTGATTTTCACTGAAGAGACTCAAGTTGTCGAATGGCCATTCTGCAGAAACTAAATTAAAAGGAAATTCGATATCTTATTATATCATACAACAAAAAAGCAATGAGATCTTTAAAGGAAAAAGAACATTAAAACTGAAAATAGAAAATGTATTTTGATAATTACTCCACCTAATTTTATAAACTCGGAAATAAGGTAAGAAATCAATTCGAATTTTCATACGTTCTATGTATCTTTATTTGTAGTATTACAGAGAATTATCTTGCTCTGCTGTTACATATCTATTACTATATATATATATATATATATGTGTGTGTGTGTGTGTGCTACTGTATGTTCACTGATGCGTTTAAATATTATGGTATTATTGTATTTCTATAAGCTGTATTGCTTTTGAATAAAGAATATTATTATTATTATATTCTACTACATGTATCTCGCTAGCAAAAAATAAGGGATTTTGTTATCTAATTTTTTAAAACGAAAAATATTTGCCGGCACGAGTGAGAATTAAGAAATATCCACTAAGCCGGAAATAACCAACAAAAATGAAGAGATACAATAGAAGAGAAATATTTCATTTTATTTCAGTATAATAATACAATTTAACTTTGATCTTCAATGGGGGGTTAAAATTTACTAACTATCAATCCAGAAAAACACTATACGTAACAAAATCATGTATATAGCGGTTTCCATGTGATATTTGTTTCACGAATGATTTGGTAACAAATGTAGTCGTTACATTTTGATTATGATTGTTTACATGTATACATGTATGTTTGTGTTTTAAAACAAAATTATTGTGAATATAATGTATTCATAGTATAAATTTGTGATGAGTTTTTGCGTTCTATATTTTTTTGTGACAAAAATGATTTCCTGTCAGTGTTTGTGAAGAGGAATGAGGCTATTTACTTGGACCTATTGCCGTGTTGTTCATACATAGGACCATTGTCGAGTTGTATTCACAATAAAAAAATCAATTTTGTCTTTATCGGGAATGCAATTCCTTAAATTGAGTAGCAGTACTATCAATACTCGTATTGTACAGTCAGGACTGTATGAGAGAAATTTTGTCTCTCAGACCCCTTTGTACTGCATTGCGTTTAATTAACTTGCATTTAAAACACATGTAATCATCAGCCACTTTATTGTTCTACCTTGAGTGGTCTTGAAGGACGGGTTTGACTATCAGTGAAAATTTGTTGTACAGATCTAAACTTACAGGTTTGGGCCCAATAACACTAGTTTAACCCCATCGCAGCAGGTTTGCGCCTGTCCTAACAGGCCGGGAAGTACTTCACAAAAATTGTCTCCCTTGTAAATTTGTATACCTGTCATCTCCTCAAATAAATAATATGCGTGATGACACAGCCACGGTAAAAGCAAAATCAAATTTCTAACATTTGCGGTATTTTTTAGATTTCATATACTATGTATCTTATGCTGCAAAAATCACTGTATGGTACAGATATATGAGAAATATACAATTGTCGTTTGATTAATTTTTAAAACATTGTTTTAAATCGAATTCTTTCTGATAGTCAAAACTGTATGATGATAAAGAAAAAATTATAGCCACCCTCAAAGGGCACGGGCAGAAACAAAATTCAGTGGTATTGTCACATGAAGTTGGTTTGTGCAAATGGTCTTTTTCAGGATCCACATTTTTCAAGTTTTTATGTAGAGAGAAAATGAACTTTTCATTATATTTTTAGCTCGCGACTGATTTGTACTTACTGTGAAATAAATGTATGGGGCAATTAAAGGAGCATGTTTCACTTTTAGTATTTTCACTTCGTTAAAGTGGTTACCATTTGGTATTATTTATTGTGATTTGTTGACAGTTTCGTTTTTATACAAAGTTGATTCCCGAAAGAAACCTCGTAAAGAATGCATAGGAAATAAAAATTCGATCGTGTTTGAACTTTTATTTTGGGGAAACGCTACAAAGGGCGGATGTAAAAATTGCACATGAATTAACAGGAATGTTGGCAATCCGTATACAAATTTTTGTCAAAATCTAATGACAGCCTTTTTGGGGATCCACTTTGAAAGACAGACACTAAATTGATTTGTTATGCCAATTTGTGCACTGTAAGTGCATCTATACGTTCACCTGCGGCAATCTACGTTGTTTTCATATAAATGAGAAATATTAGTAATTTTGTCATTGGAAATAACTTTTATAATTATGCATCTATGGTAAACAATCCAAGAAGTAACATTTCTACCTCATTTAAACGAGAGCTCAATTTCTGTTGTTCTATTTCAATCACTTACCCGCCTGCTAAGTCAGGAAATTTACTAAGCCTTTTTGTGTCTTGTCTGTTTTCTAGTCAGTTTACTTTATGTCTATACGAGTCTAGGACGGTGTTTATTTTGCTGAACTTGATTACCCTTTATTTAGTGGCCGACTCCGACCTGACGTTGGGTGTGGGGTTTCCTCACTGAGCATTGAAGATCTTACGGTGGCTTTGAGTTGTTATTACTCACCTTTGGGTCGTTGTCTCTTTGACACATTCCTCGTTTCCCTTCTTTTTTCTGTTAAGTTTTCATTTTCCAGGGTTATTCTAACCATGAAAACAAGTAAATGGATTGCCAAAAGATTTCCTCTTATGCAGTAACATATATAAACACACAAAAAAAATATTTCGATTTCAGATATCAGATTTTATGCAGACGCGAAGACATGCTATTATTAATAGTAACTGCATAAAATGCATTTGTTGGTAATGCATATGCTACTTACGTATTAACTCAAGTAATGATATCAATAAAAAATCCCTTAGAAAAAATGGAAAACAAATTACATATGTAGTATATAATTTTTAAATGGACAAATTCCAAGAAAATTTATTTTTGAGACTTAATATAACGTTAAATATGAATGAAATGTTCAATAAAGATTTAAGTTATCTCATATTTTATCTGATTATACAAGTTCTTTAAGTTCAACTTTGATATGTATAAAAATTGAATAGTCTTTGATATGATACTGACTCATATTTTACTAGCAAATTAACAATTAAGTCCCAGTCTTCCAAAACCTAAAATTGTCCCAGTTGCGCATCGCAAAATCTAGTGTATGGTAAAGTGTATCTCTGCTGAATGATATATGTTGTAGCAATCATGGATAGATTGAACAAAAGAATGTGGAGTCCTTACTGTGATGTCAAAGAGAAGACTGGGCATGTCTACACCCACTTCAGTCATCATGACCTGTTAAGGTGAGAATCCTAGGAAAAATATATTTCAACAAAAAATAGCGGCCTCCTAAAACAATTAAAATCAACTATTTGGTCTTTACCTTTCGCCAATTGTTGGTAAAGAACTGTTCCTTGTGACATACGATTCAATACTATTGAGTAAAAATGGGAGCTTCGTTCGTAGATGTTATACACATGTAAAATGTAATTTCAACCCCCCCCCCAAAAAAAAAAAAATCTGTCTATTTTAATATGGTCCTCAACTTTTTTATTGGAGTATATATCACCAAGCCAACGACTAATCTTATCGTTCACCAAACAGTAAGAAAAGCTTGATATTGAAATATATTGCGGTTGCAACGTTAATGAAAGACAGCTCAAAACCATACGACATTTATCATGTCCGATTCATAGCTTTGTTAATATAATAATAATCAAACTGCTCACGTTCGTATCTCATATTAAATACTTTTCTTCCATTCAGTATATGACCCATTGGTATTCATCGCATACCAACAAAGCACTTCTCCCTACCCTTGTCATGATAAAATCCTTATATTTTTCCATAACAGATCTGGCGTCATATGAATACAAATAAACTGCAGTTGCACTGGATAATACCAATCACAGACTATTTTCTTTAAAACAACTCAATATTTTACGAAAGGATGTGGAGTAAATGAACATGAGACCATAACACATATGTTAACTCCAACTGTACTAATTTTAATGAGCTGTATGGCCATTTCGGAAATTTATTCCTCATCAGCAGCACTAGAACCCAAACAAAGGAAATCCATAATTTCAAAAAATGTTTAAATGCATAAAACCAAACGAAATCCGAATAATCAGTAATATCAAATATAGCTAAGGACAAAACTACGATGGTGGGAGTTAATCCTGCGGTTTTAGAATTTACATAAATTTAGATAATAGTAATTAAACAAAGTGTACACATGAGATATTATCTCATGTACAAGTACACCATATCTAAGAAAAATAAAGAGCATACATCTCTACCACGGGGAATTGTTTTACCAACTCCACACTGCAATAAAAGACAAACTCCTGAATTAAATATTTTACGAAAGGATATGGAGTAAATGAACATGAGACCATAACACATATGTTATCTCCAACTGTACTAATTTTAATGAGCTGTATGGCCATTTCGGAAATTTATTCCTCATCAGCAGCACTAGAACCCAAACACAGGAAATCCATAATTTCAAAAAATGTTTAAATGCATAAAACCAAACGAAATCCGAATAATCAGTAATATCAAATATAGCTAAGGACAAAACTACGATGGTGGGAGTTAATCCTGCGGTTTTAGAATTTACATAAATTTAGATAATAGTAATTAAACAAAGTGTACACATGAGATATTATCTCATGTACAAGTACACCATATCTAAGAAAAATAAAGAGCATACATCTCTACCACGGGGAATTGTTTTACCAACTCCACACTGCAATAAAAGACAAACTCCTGAATTAAATATTTTACGAAAGGATATGGAGTAAATGAACATGAGACCATAACACATATGTTAACTCCAACTGCACTAATTTTAATGAGCTGTAAACCACGTCTTTTAAAATATATTACCCTTAAGATATATACATACATTAATAAAACGGCGTGAAGCAAATATTCCAGAATACCGTGAACCGGTTGACCGCATTCTGACGACCACTTATTTCTTGGGCAACTGTCTTGCAAAAAATGCATACCTTGAAAATCTACATATAAAAGACAGCTTTTGTAAAAAGTTTGAGGTCTTTTTATCAAAAATAAATTTTGATTATGTTTGGGAAAACCAATGTACATTGTCAAAGAACAGACTGACTTATGCAGTTAATAGGAAACTAAGAGAAAACTATATTCATTTTTGGAAAAATGCATATCAGATGCTACTGAAGATAATAATCATTCTAAAGGCAATACTAGTAAACTAAGAACATATAAAGAATTCAAAAATAACATATAAAAAATAGAAAATTTTCTTCTTTGTGATATTGATAGATCCCAAGTATCTGTTTTCACCAAGATAAGAATATCCAATAGTTATCTTCATATTGAAAGGGGTCGCTATCTAAATCTACCCCTAAATCAACGAATTTGCCCTTTATGTAAGGATGGCGTAGAAGATGAGTTTCATTTTACCATTAAATGTCCATCTTTATCAAAATCAAGGGAAGAACTATTTAACAAATTAACTGATGTCATTCCTGCTTTTGCCAGTATGGATCCATATGAAAAATTTAACTTTATTTTTACAGTATCCGATCTAGATTTGTGTAAAATATGTATAACTGCATGGTATTTATAGCATGTATAAACTGAACATAGAGCTGAAGGGCTATAATATTTGATAGATATAGTTAAGCAGTAAATATTTTTATTATATTTTACATATAGAATTGTTATTGATATAGTTATTGTTTATACTGAACATCTCCTCTGCAGTTAAGGACAATGTTGTAAAATATAGATAATAGTGTTGCACACAGCTCTATATAATATGAATGATAATGTGTTGGTAAGGTGAGCTGCAAAGGTAGAATATATGATTCCGAATGCCAACAGTGATGAAAATCATCTTTTTAAACCTGTTAACATCGGAAAATCCAGCAAGGTCTTCGGCTGGATTTGAACCCCTGCTTGTTGTCATCTATGGCAACACCGCCTGCACTATGTCCAGCGCCCTAGACCGCTCGGCCACCTACTAGTATGTGTTCTTATGATTGTTTTGTGTTTATTTTTGTTCCTTTGTGTTGTCATGTCATTTGTACCTGGTTATAATCCTTGTAATTTGGATTCATGCCAATAAAGTATTTGATTTGATTTGATTTGGGCAATATACCAAGCATTTGCAAAAAAGTAGGATTCCAGATGTTCATTATATTGATCAGCTGGTTGTCAAAAATGATATTTAGCAGACGACAAAAATTAGCATGTGCACAATTTATTGTTTCAGATCTTTTATGACACACAATTACACATAGGTTACTGAAGAAAAATAGGAAAACTACTGAAAACAAGATATTTAAGGGCTTCCCCTTTTCTGTATTTCTTCTGATTATTGTTATTCTTCTTTTCTGCCTCATTTTCAGAAAATTGGCTGGATATATCCTTCTGAAATTTTGGACAAAAGGACTATGTCTAGTTGTTAAGAAATAGGGAACGGTCGAAAATCTTTTTCCGTTCACGAATTTTCGCCCAAAGTCCGAAAAACGCTGTTATGGGATAAACTCGGAAACCATTAGAGATAGTTGTTAAAGTGTAATGACAAAAATGTTTGATAGGTTTTGTGGAAATTCGTTACATTGTGCACAAACTCTGCGATGATCCTCTCAGGAGTTATGCCCCCTTAGTTTTGTCACTTTTTTATACGACCGCAAAAAAAAAATTGAGGTCGTATATTGGTATGATACTGGCGTCGTCGTCGGCGTTGTCGGCGTCTGTAGACTCTTCGTTTCCATGCGATAACTTCAGTTCTAGTTGATCAATCCTTATGAAATTTTTACATAATGTTGCTGGTTACAAAAGGAAGGTTGGGGTTGGTTTTGGGTATTGTGGCCCCACCCGTTTTTTTAAAAAGGGCCAAAATAGGTGTTTTCATATATTGGGCTGTACAATATTTATTATTTATCGGATTTTGATGGGGTTTCTTTCAGTGTGATCCTAAGGAAATTTCTAATCGGAGGTACGTCAACGGATTTCATGTCACATGCACCGTTAGTGAGATAAATGGGTCCCAAAAGGGGGAAATATCAAAAATCTATTTTTTTCATTTTTTGTCCGATTTTGATGCATTTTTTTTCATTAGATTCCTTATGAAAAATTAATACAGCGCTCAACTATTATATTTTTGGTAACTTGTTTCCTTTCCCAGCTATGAGGGGCCGAACGGGGCCAAAATTGCAAATTTGCTGATTACCTGAAATATTTATTTTTCATCGGATTTCGATAGGATTTTTTTCTTTGGATTCCTCTTGATACACGCTTTCAGAAATATTTCAACGGATTTTGCGTAGCTCTTACCGTTTCCAAGCTACAAGGGGTCAAAGGGGCCAAAATTGCAAATTTTCGAAATATGTGAAATCTTTATTTTTCATCGGATTTTGATGGGATTTTTTTCTTTGAATTCCTCTTGATATAAGCTTTCAGTAATATGTCAACGGATATTGCGTAGCTCCTACCGTTTTCGAGCTACAAGGGGTCAAATGGGCCTAAATTGCAAATTTTTAGTTGTGAAATCTTCATTTTTCATCGGATTTCACTATGATATTTTTTTATTCCTCTTGATGTAAGCTGTCAGTAGTATTGCAGCGGATTTTGCGTAGCTCTTACCGTTTCCGAGCTACAAGGGGTCAAAGGGGCCAAAATTGTAATTTTTCGAAATATTTGAAATCCTTATTATTCATCGGATTTCGATCAGATTTTTTCTTTGGATTCTCCTTGACATAAGCTTTCAGTAGTAAGTCAACAAATTTGGCATAGCTTTTCCCGTTTCTGAGCTAAAGGGGCCAAAGGGGCCAAAATTGCAACTGATTCAAGCTCTTTATTGTGTCCATTTAATTACTGTATCAAGCTCTTTACTGTGTCCTCATTCATTTTGAATTACATTTGTTCAAATTTCAGTATTCGACATGCTGCGGTCGTATCATGCTGCGCTCGGCGTAGCCCTTTATTGGCATATGGTCCGACACAGGAACCTGAGATCTTCTCCAATGAACTTGATTTGTGTTACATTTAAAAATACTAAGTTCAAAGGCCATCGGTCACTATAAAAGGGATTTACACAGCATTGCGTCAGTCATAAAAGTAGACTATCTCTACCTAGGTAGAGCTACTTAATAGGGTCGATTCAATCTGATTTTCTTGGCCAATCAAATGCAGCGATGTTGTGACTGATTCATTGTTGGCTTCGATATCAATAATTGACAATTCCTTTGTAAAAAGATGACACAGTGCTACATAGTGTATGAATGTATACAATATTTTGTCTGTTGCCCTCCACAATTGATGACATTGTGTTTTCATAAACACAGAAGCTGACAAAAGATATACACGTCACAACTTGACGGTGGGGACAGATTTATTGAATCGGTTCTAGTCGATGTTGTCAGTGTTAACTAACAAATTTATCAACTAGAAAACACGAGGGGACTTTATAAACATAAGTAGATGATATAAATCGGAGAATAGTTTTTATGAAATAAAAACGATACGCTAGGCTATGGAATAGCCTTGGATAGAAAATGAAAAGGGTGTGGTGGCTCATGATGTATTTGTATACTCAAATCAATACTTGAGGTACTTCTTTGTAAATTCTTCTATTGGTTTGCGCATGTGACAAAAGAGGTGAAGAATACCCTATATAGTCACTAAATCAAAAGAAATGAAGGTAATATTTCTCCAATAACTGAATACCATATGCCTTCTTCAAACTGAGTGAAAAATCATCAATAATATCATCATGATAATGAAATAAAGTCTATTGATGCAAATGTAAAACACGAGGGAACTTTATAAACATAAGTAGGTGATATAAATCGATTCAGTCACTGATTCGATCAAACACATTTTGCGATCTTTTAAAGCTGTGTTTTTTATAGTATTTGTATATTATTAGCTAGGCTATGGAATAGCCTAGCTATATAGATAGTTCTTTGGGGGAGGTGAGGAGTACGCTTGCGTAGAAGACTATTGACCAATAGGAATTTCAGATTCTCGAAATCAAAATGGCGTCCAGTTTCGTCCTGATAAAACGGGGCGGGGTTTAATTTTTCTGTTTCCTTGTGGAAGTTGAAACGTATTATAAACATTTACCATAAGTGGTACTGGGAACAGGTTTGTAGGGGATGATGGGATTGGTATTGCAATATTTATAAATATAGATATAATAAAAAGAATAAGAACAGTAATGTTTAAATTTAAAATCGCATAGCCAGATTTATAAATATAGATATGATAAAAAGAATAAGAACGCTAATGTATAAATTTAAAACCAGAAGTTAAAAATAAAGATAAGGTATAGTGCAATAATCAACTAGAAAACACGAGGGGACTTTATAAACATAAGTGGATGATATAAATCGGATAATGGTTTTTATGAAATAAAAACGATGCGCTAGGCTACGGAATAGCCTTGGATAGAAAATTGCGTGTTTGATTGACAAGGATGTGGTGGCTCATGATGTATTTATATACCCAAATCAATAATTTTCGTTATTTTTGTCATACACAACTGATCCATGTACAGCTCGCTGATCAATCTTGGGTAAAATCACAAGTTTGTAAAATGGTAAAACTGGAGAAATCAAATGTTGTTCTAGCGTATTTAATTCTTCAAAAGGAGCTTTATCCATTTCTAAATTATTTATCATTGCTTTCACACATAAGAGTTACACGTTTTACACACAATACGCTATTTCTTTCCACCTCTCGTCTTTTGCATTAAATTCTTTCTCGTGAACATAAACCTTTTACAGCACACACAAATAAACACCGGTAGCCCTTTATTCTTCCGCAAAAACACAATTCTATCTCTTTCCACCTTTCGTTCTCCATTGCCTAAGTATCTCCACAAACTACAATCACGGTTTGTTTAACACAATTGAAAAGTCTTTTATAGTATTTGTATATTATTGATTATTGCATAATACCTCATCTTTATTTATTAACTTCTTGTTTTAAATTTATACATTACTGTTCTTATTCTTTTTATCATATCTATATTTATAAATCTGGCTAAGCGATATTGCAATACCAATCCCATCATCCTCTACAAACCTGTTCCCAGTACCACCTATAGTAAATGTTTATAATACTTTTCAACTTCCACAAGGAAACAGAAAAATTAAACCCCGCCCCGTTTTATCAGGACGAAACTGGACGCCATTTTGATTTTCGATAATATGAAATTCCTATTGGTCAATAGTCTTCTGGGCATGCGTTCTCCTCACTACGCAAGCGTACTCCTCACTTTCCCCCAAGAACTATTGAAAATGGTGTGAGAATGTGGTGAATATATTTAATTGTGCGTAAATGTACGTAAAATGCGGAATAGACTGTTTAGTGATTTTTCTGTTGAGTGCAAATTGATTGTGTTGTTATGAGTGGTTGATGTTCTATAAATATATATTTATTGTTGGAAATGAATATTATTAAGAAATAAAATATTTTACTCTAATATCTTGTACAAATTCTTCTCAAAGTCAAACAACATTCTTTGTTCTGGTGGATCTTTAGCATTTGTGTGGATTATAGCTTTCCAATATTGTCTGTCGTCAGCTGATCTCGTGTACTTTTTTTAATTCTGTGACTGAAACTACTTATATGATACGATTCTGTGACTGAAACATACTTATCTGATACAATTCTGTGACTAAAACTACTTCTCTGATACGATTTTGTGACTTAAACTACTTATCTGATACAATATTGTCACTGAAATGACTTATCTGATACGATTCTGTCACTAAAACTACTTACCTGATACGATTATGTGACTGAAATTACTTGGATGCGCATCAGTAAGACTAGACAGGAGACAACATATATGACAATTTTCAACGATTAACTTCAATAATCCTTGTGTATACAACATGTGAACTTGTTTCTACAACTTGTTTGCATTAGCCTTTGACTTCATTATTGACTTATTCCTAATTGTCTTTGTCTTTGTTAATACATTTGTGTATAAGACCGGTAAATGTCCTACTTTAAGAATAAAAATAGCAAATACATATCAGGGACTTATACAGCTTTCGGGTTCTAAAAAGACACCAGTCGATTTTTTGACTGTTTCACCTACATTTGGGAAAAAGAAAGATTTTTATTCAAGAAAAACGATATTCTTTAAAACAGAACAAATCAATAAATCTAAAAAAACAACGTTTTTTTTTCTCACAGACATGTTTTGTACATAGGACAGTTTTCGACATGGAAAGGAAAAAATAATAAAATAAAATAAAAATGTATAACAATTCCATCCTTTGCCATTACCCGTGAACATGCGTAGTCATCATGTAAAAAACAAATTATTTTCCAATCTTAAATAAAAGACCATCCCACAAATATTGATAAATATGGTGGGCGAACGGACCCTGGGCGAACGGGAAAGTGGGCGAACGGGTAATTAAAGTGGGCGAACGGGTAAGTGGGCGAACGTGATTGTGGGCGAACGGACCCGGATTCGCTAGATTTCATATACAATAAATCAAATGATGTATATTTCATAAGAGTCGAAATTCCTCAAAATCTCGGAAGTCTCAAAAGATCGCAAATCAGTATTTGTCATGAATATTCATAGACATATTAGCTACATTTAAATATGTAATTGAATATTGATATGATTTATTTGTAAGTGAATGCATTACTTTTTCTTCTATCTTCAAGTTAAATTGTTTATAAATCTGCATACGGGATAGCTACTGCAGATGGGATTGCCGGTAATATAGGGTGTGCATAAGGTATCTGTAAATTCTGTGACTGATTATCGGAAGCCAGAAAATTCTCCCGCGCTTTTTTGCGTGTTTTATCTCCCCTTTGGCGGTATATTGAAACAATGGCAGATGTAACCGGTCGAAAGCGAAGACATTCTCCTATTGATTACAAGCTTTTACATGAATCTGGAAGGAGGAAAAGTTCAAGCAAAAGGTCGAGATTGCCAGACTTTACAGACAGTTCAGACGAGGAACTAGACAGAAACAGTCACATCAGTGATGATTTGGGGCCATCGACGGGGAGATCTGACAGCAGGATTGAATCCGATTCTGAAAGTAGTGGACGAGAAAGCAGTCAATTTAGCGATGTGGACTTTGAATGTGATTACAATAGATATTACTTTGATCGACAAAACTGCGTAAATGGGACAGATTATTGTAGACACAACGTAGAATCTGAGTCGGAGAGTGACGACGATGATCTACCTGACCCAAGTGAAGATCTGCCCGAAACTGTGACGCCAAATGCTAAAAAGTGTGATGTTAGTTATAATTCTGATTCGTTATACAACACGCAGTTTTCGGACACAGAATCGGAATCTGAGAGCAGTGTTCGAGATTTTGTTGATAGTTGGGTAAAAACTAAAAATAACAGTTCGCCCATAAAAACAGGACCTATGCAAAATACTAAGAATTCTGAGGCAATCAACAAAGTGCAATCCACAATTTTGGCGACAAACACTAAGCCAGGTAAGCAGTCAAAAGTTTCGGTTTTCCCTTCCCCTATCCCCCATTCTATTCGGATAGCATCGGACTTGACCACCCAATGATAATTAATTTGGCGGGAAATGACATAAACAAGGTGGTATTGCACATAAATTTGTTGTGTTAAAGATAATCGCTGGAATAGTCAGTGTTGGGCTGTGTGCCATCAATTGTTTTTTTAGTAGGTATGCGTGAGAATTTATTTTCTTGTAGAAGAACTAAAACGTTAGGGTTAGGGATCCCTGTTTATTTACTACGCAACAGCTAGATACCGAAAGCTGATGCAGCTGCAGTTAGGGTGGGGTGCCTTAGATTTAAAAATATAAGTTGCATAATAAGATTAAGTCAACTTGTTGTGATCTAATCAAACCTGCATGCCCTAACAGGGATCCAAATTACCAGGAACATAGGGGAAAGTTGGGGTTCTTCAATCAATGGCTAACATCGATCACTATTTCTGTTATCCATATTTTACATTGAATGAAACATACATTTACACATAGATGCACTTTGTATTATTCTATTTTTATTCTTCCAGCTGCAAAGTCATGATGTACTCTGTTCAAGGCCATCTCTGTTTGGCATCTTCCATGGGTTTTCATTACCACATCATAATAAATTCAAATATATGGGTATAAAATAAAGTCGGGATACATCGATCAGCAGCTTAACATCGATCACTGTTTTTGCCATTCGTGATTACATTAAATAAAACACTTAGTTGGATGTTCTTCTTTTCTAGCTAGCTAGCTGTTTTTTGTAATTTTCAATAAAAATGCATGATGTTTCCCCTGGCTATTTAGGAAAAAGTTATTATAGCTTGATACAAACACTGACCAAAGTTTGCCTTGCTTATGATCGTAGTTATCCGATCACTGATTGATGTTACCCTCATTGAAATTTTCATCCAACTTATTTGATTGGTCGTTTGGATTAAAGCGTGACCTCATCAGATCATTGTCTTTGGGATATTTTAACAATTTTCTAACTGTCCACTACCTAAAAACATTCTTGTGACATTGTATCTAGACATAAATTTGGGTTTTTTTCCTGGGGCGATCGAAGTTTGACGGCTTGCCCCTAGGTGGCGACTGCAATAACAATACTATCAGTTTTGGTTGATAATAAACTATTAATTATGTTTGCCAGGGGTCCTGCTGGCCACTTACCCAATATTACAAATGTTCTTCCCAGTCGTATGAAATGAGTGGTTTCCTCTATTTAGCTCCAGTATGCTATGGCAGGGGTTAATCCCGACTTTTGTACACAGGGTCCTGTGGCGATTTGTTCAAAATTGGGAAAAAATAGTAGTAAGTTCAACACGTGCCGGTTTTGGCAACTTCTGACACGACCTCGACAAATAAACAATCTGGTACCCGATACTATAGGTAAGTAAGCGAAAAAACAAACCGGAAATGAAGGAACCAGAGCAGGTATTCAGCGTTCCTCGGGAGCTTTCATAATCGCAGTATCAGGTGACTGGTTTACCGCTAATTGATAGGCGCCAGTCTAATTCATGTAACCAAAACCCCGATACTTAAACTATTTTAACGTCGTGGATGGACAAAAACAAAATTGGGAATTTTATACCTCGAAATTGGGAAAAATAACGTTTTTTGTCCAATTGGAATGGGGCCGAATTTCGGCCCCTAAATGCACTACAGATTAGGCCCTGTATGGAGCCATTCCAGTATCCTAACAGTTCTGTTAGGCCAAAACAAAATATATGTCTGTTTCTTTGGGGGCAAAATACTACGAAAAATTATGATCTTGAAAATCTCTCCCATAGGGTTCTATATAAAATGAAATCATTTTTCCTACCTACCTACCCTATTTTTTTCAGGCTTTAAGCAGGAAACAAGACAATTATTTACATGTATTTTGGCCTTAAGGGGTGACCTTTTGAAGTTGGATTTTATCGACTTGAGTAAGGCAGTGTCTATAGATTAATTTTGTTTTTCCTGTTGACAAAAAAAAGCTTTACTGACTTTCAAAAGTCAAATTGTTATGAAAGGCTCTCACAGATAAAAAATTCTGACTTCATCATAACAAATAAGTGTGAAATGAGTGTCAAGTCTGCTTTCTTACAGCATCCTCATGATCCTTGGCTAAAATGGTGAAGGGGCGGGTCCTTTTTTTCGGGATGTCAGGATAAGGTTTTTTATGCCCCGCCACGTAGTGGAAGGGGCATATATACGTCTGTAAGTCCCGATGTTAAGTTTTGTGTTTAGGTCCATATTTTGGTTACCTCTTGTAATACATTTTTTTTTTGTATTTTAATAATATTACATCAATACATGCACCTTGATTAGTACTACCAGATTCACTGACCATTAGGGATCCATGACCTACAAAAAAAAAATGTACATTTTACGCTTGAGTGACTTTTGTTAAATTTTGCCTTTAGGTCCATTTCTCATCAAGTACTCATCATACCACAATGATGTCTCATCAAATTAATCACCTTGATGAGTACTACCCAAATCATCAAGAATTAAGTGGCTTTGACCTATATTTTACGCTTGAATGGCTTTTGTTAAATTTTGCATTTAGGTCCATTTCTTATCAACTACTCATCATACCACAATGATGTCTTATCAAATTATTCACCTTGATGAGTACTACCCAAATCATCAAGAATTAAGTGGCTTTGACCTATATTTTACGCTTGAGTGACTTTTGTCAAATCTTGCATTTAGGTCTATTTCTCAACAACTAAACATGGTATCACAATCGTGTTGCATCATATAAATCACCTTGACAGATGCTATTCAAATCAAGGACAATTAAGTGTCTTTGACCTACATTTTATGCTTGAGTAACTTTTGGGTTTGAGATCCATTTTAAACAACTACACAACATTGAACATATCATGCTATTTCATGAAGAGACCCATCTTGGTGAGAACTACCTAATTGTTAGACAATTTTTTCTTTGACAATTTTTTCATTAGGTCCATTTATTAACAACTAGGTGTTTAATCAAATAAATCGCTTAAGTTCTCTACTGCGATAAATTTAAAGGCAAGGCATCTGTGTCTTATAGACACATTCTCTAGTTAAATCTTGGGATTTTTTATGATTCAAGCCCAGGATTTCAGGAAATAAATTCACCAGGAATAGGGATTTCGCCAATCTTTAAGTTTCTTTAGTTCAGGATTTTGGGATTTAACATGTTTAGGAAAAATAAAGTTGGTATATCGGGATGAGACCCACTCTTTCCACTCCCACCACCCACAACAATCTTACAGACATCAGACATGTATTTATTCCATATTATTCATAAAATCATAATTTCAAAGTCGCTTTCCTGCATGTCCTGAAAGATTATAATTCCCCAAGGAGTTCAAAATGTAATTTTCAAGATCACACTCCCATACTAAAGGGTCACACTCTCAGACTTCATCTATTAAAAAGCCAAGAAACTAAAGTACAATGAAGTATACATATGGAATATAGGACATTTTGTTTTTGATACGAACTTTATCACGGCCATATCAAGTGAGCCTGTTACGCTGTGATAAAGTCTGTATCAAAAACAAAATTTACTGTCCTTCTTTTATCGGTAGTTCACAAAATGATAAACAGAACTCTAAAAGTAAAATAAATTGAATTAAACTGAAATTTCTATTCAAGCAAAGTTGATCTATTGTTTATGGCAATAATTTAAATATATTCTTCATTCAACGTCTTGCGCATATGAACATGACAAATACTGTAGAAACCATGTATTATCCGCATTTGTGTGTAATCCGCAGCCCTTTTTAGCTCACCTGGCTATGCCAGGGTGAGCTTTTGCCATCACTTGGCGTCCGTCGTCTGTCCGTCTGTTGTTAGCTCACTTTCAAAAATCTTCTCTGAAACCACTGGGTCAAATGGAACCAAACTTTAACTGAATCATCACTAGGCTATCTAGTTTCAAATTTGTTATTTTGTATGTCTTAGGTCAAACAACATGGCTGCCGTTACTAAAAATAGAACATAGGGGGTAAATTACAGTTTTTGGCAAATAACTCAAAAACCGTTACAGATATCAAAAATCTGATGGGGTAAAAATGATCAGCATGAGAAGATCTACCCATCAGTGTTGGCGGTAGGAAAAATTTTGCATTAGCCACTGTGGCTAATACCCCAAGATTTTCATTAGCCACATTCAAAAATCTTTAGCCACTAAAAATAATTACATAAAATATTTCCTTTCAATATGTTTTTCCTTTTAATTCATTTATCTTCTCATAGTATCTTAGCAATGAAGATTGTTTTTTTCTTCTATATCTTCATACCCTTTCTCTACGGTACAGAGTTCGCGAAAATCGTCGGTCCTGTCGGTCCTGACCGCCAAAAAACGGCTAGGTCCGGCAAATTTGTCGTTTGTGACGGTCCTGATGACCGGCAAAATAAAACGGCCATTGTAGGTTACTTTTCTCACTTCGGTTTTTAAGTGTATCATTTGGTACTGGTTTCCGTAATTTAAATGAAAACCAGTACAAATAATATGGCTGAGAATGTAAGCACCGGTTTGCAACACCAGGGAAACGTTTGGTGACTGCAAAGGAACCTACCGAGGAATTAAAATGGCTTAAGATTCGAATCATAAAGTGAAAAAGACGCGACGGGTGTTTATCGAACAAATGGCAATGTGGGAGGGAATGGATACTCGCGGTACGACGATAAAACACAAATGATGTCACGTTCGTTTTTTACCATATAACTCCGACAACGCCTGCTACTAATTGGAAAATAAAAATTAATTTTACTGTTGACAACAAATTAAGACTAAGTCCAACAAATGACAAATTTAAGTGTCAATGGTACCCGAACCACGGGCTACCTTTAGAATCTGGTGCCGTCCCGACAGACTGGCGCACAGCACATGTTTCTCCAATTTACAAGAAGGGATCGAAGTACTGTCCAGTGAATTACAGACCTATCTCCCTTACATGCATTTGCTGTAAAATCTTGGAGCATGTTGTTGTCAGTGCCATAATGTCACATGCAGACAAACACAATATTATGTATCCACTCCAACATGGATTTCGTAAACATCGTTCATGTGAAACACAACTATTGGAATTTTTGGATGATACAACTAAAAACATGGAGAACTCGGTCCAAACAGATGTCTTAATTATGGATTTTTCGAAAGCCTTTGATAAAGTCAGTCACAATCTTTTGGTACACAAACTAAACTATTACGGCATACAAGGAAAAACAAACATTTGGATCCAAAATTTTCTTTCAAACCGCACTCAAGCAGTATTACTAGAAGGGGAAACATCTGAATATATATCAGTTAAATCAGGTGTACCGCAAGGTTCAGTCCTGGGGCCAAGTCTGTTTCTGTTTTACATAAATGATATCCCGAACGAGTTAACATCAACCATTCGTCTATTTGCAGACGACACGATTGCATATCTCACAATTNATCTTACTTCAAAATGATCTTGACAAACTATGTACATGGGAGCAAAAATGGAAAATGGCTTTTCACCCTGACAAATGTAATGTCTTATCTATAACAAAAAATAAAACACCTGTAAAATTCAATTATACACTGCATGGACACCAACTCGAACATGTAGACAAAGCAAAATATTTAGGTGTATCTATCCAGTCAGATCTTGAATAGGATAGTCACATAAACAACATCACCAGTAAAGCAAATAAAACCCTAGGCTTTTTACGCAGAAACATCAACATAAGTTCGATTAAGGTGAAAGAACAAGCATACAAATCATTAGTTAGACCATCCTTGGAGTATGCTTGTTCAGTATGGGATCCCTACACAAAAGACAACATCCAAAAAATAGAACAGGTACAACGTAGAGCTGCTAGATATGTTACAAACCGTTACCATAATACCTCAAGTGTAACAAACATGATTGAAACACTAAACTGGCATAGTCTAGCAAATCGTAGAGCAGACAGCAGACTTACCCTAATGTACAAAATTACAAATGAATTAGTAGCCATCTCAAAAACTGACCGACTAATACCACCATCAAGATTCTCCAGAAACATGCACAGATTGTCCTTCCAAATTCCACAAACTCGCCTTGTACTAAGACAGCAATCTTTTTTCCCTCGCACCATACGAAATTGGAACAACCTCCCACTGAACACTGTGATGAGTGACTCTGTTGAGTCATTCAAAACAGCTGTATCAGCCATCAATTATTAGCTTCATTTACTTGTACATAGTTTTATCTTATGAAAAAAAAAAAAAACAATAATAATAATAATAATAATAAAAAATAAACATTTATTTCCGACTCGGGTATAAGCATAGCGCAGTACCAAATTGGCAGAAACTTCAATGTGCTGAAGGTGGCCAATTAAGAAGTAGAAGTAGAAGTACCCATGACGAGAAACGGGCGTCAATAAAAGACTGCCACCTAAATTCTGTAGAAAAACTGCTAGCAAAACCAGAAACGGAAGAACCCCTTCCTACATTTCTTGGCAAATATCAAAAAGACATAACTTTCAGGTTAACAAATTCACAAAATTTTGATGATTGATTTATTAGTTAGAGTGAGCAATATATTTCAGCTATATCAGGAATTTGAACACTGGTTTAATAAATTCAAAAAAGAATAAGTAAAAGAAGAAAGAAATAAAGATGAAATGGATAACCAGGGCTATTAGTTTTGATTGCCACTGGAAAAAGGGGAGAAAAGGGTAGAGACAGGAGATTCTTGGACTCCAGTTAGTGAAAAATATAGAAGAGGTCTTTATACTGCATGCGGCATAGAATTTCTTCACACAGTTTGGTTCGTGGTCAGCCTTTCCATATTATAATCTGACTACCAATCATAGGGGCATTCGCGTATCCACCACAGGCATACCTGTCATGTAACCCCCATTTTGAAAATGAAAAGTAAAAGTTGCAAATTTAAGGCAATATGATAAAATTATGAAGCAATGAATGTGATCATAAAACATTTCAGCATTAACAGAGAACAAAATAAACCCTTTCTTTAAAGGGTTATTAGGGGTCTGATGGTATGTTTTGTTCTCTGTTAATGTTTAAAAAGGGTTATTAGGGGTCTGATTGTATATTTTGTTCTCTGTTAATGCTCTAAATAGGATTTTACATTTTGGGACACACCATAAAACCCCCATGGAGATTTCCAAAATATGACAGGTATGACCACATGGTAATGAGAAAATTTCGTAGGACCTGCAAAACTTTTGCAGGACTGACAGAAAAACTGAACTTGCCAGTCCCATGACCGGCAGACCAAAAAGACTTTTCGCGAACTCTGACGGTAGCTTAAGTCAGTAATGGTTACGTTAGGTCAATCTGCTTTGAATGCTGGAATTTTGTTACACATGATTCTATTTTATTTGACATGGTATGGCATGTATGGTTTCAATTATTCATTTTTGTCTCGCCCGCGACGAAAGTCGCGAAAGCGAGACATAGGCGTGCAAAGTATGACGGTGACGGCGATGGCGACGGCGGCGTAAACTCAAGTTTTAATACAGAAGCCATTGATGTAGGAACTTTATATTTGGTCCATATGTACAGTACAAACAGAGGCATTCAGTTGAAAATCACTCAAATCCGACGTCGGTGAATTGTTTGTGAAACGGGGTGAATATCCGACAACAAACCCGACATTCACCGACATTCACGGATGTCCGAGAAACTGATAAACAGAGGATTAACTCGCCTACTGTTGTTAATTGTACTTGTCAACATTTATCTACTTGTGTATACAAAGTAATTATCTCTAAGTGCAGTTAATTATTTTGGAAAAGCTTGCTTTTCATATTTCAAATAGTCGTAATATCGAGAGGATATTTTTTAAAAAATATTATGCGTATGGCAGAAAATAACTTATATGTGACTGTCAGAACTCAAAGTTGTTAAAAGATCATATTATATAAAATAATTTGTTACTTATTAAATAATTTGCACGAATATCAGCCTTAAAATTGCGTAATTTGATTTTGTTAGGTCAAGGTTAATCTTAGTGAGTGACGACCTATAAATAGCACGCTATTAATAACTTTGAATTAAAAAAATCACACGAAAAATAGCTTCAGAGAAAATCGATATTCACAAATCCTTGCAGGGAATATTTCAGTGAATATTCAGTTCCAAGAATTACTGAATATTCCCAAGGATGCTTATTTAGAAATCCTTGACATTCCATAAAAGTATTTGTTAATTTTTACACAATGTAACGCTCAACAGACGGTGAACTTTTCTAATTTTTTATGCTGACATCTTCATAAAAGTGTTTTATCCGAAAGAAGTTTCCAATAATATAAAGTTCCATTTTGCTGCGATAATAATTTAATTCTGAAATGCCTCGGCGAATTTTGGAAGAGACCACGTCTTTGGCTCCTATTTTTGTCACAAACATCACGTGCGAGCCTATTTTAAGGGGAATCCGCTAAACTGTATTTTGATTGGTCATAAAAATAGAAATTCCATGCTTCAATTTCGTGCAACCCGAACATTCTAGCATGTCAGTATGAGAATCTACGGAGGCTTACGTTTTGAAATTAGACGTGTTTTAACCCACTTTTCTCGGTCAAATGGAAATTGAGGAGATATTTTTACATAGGTATATGTTTCGTCGAAGCCATCCAAATGTCTTTTTTTATTCGTGGCATTGATTAATACGTTCGGAAATACGATTTTGAAAGGGAAGTCACATGAAACCCGGTTGTCATTGAGTTTTTTTTCCTTTTGATATTAGCCTAAAACTTTTGAAGAGACGATTAGGACACTAAAACTCCGACAATTCTGGTGGAAGTCCGACTTTCACTGGCATTTATCAGTTGACCCAACAGTGACCCAACATCAAAGAAAATTACCGACGATTTTTGGGGTGAAATTTTTCCGACAATTTTGCCGGACAAACACCGACAAAACCTGTGAATTCCGGGGTGACAAGGGTGTAAATTGTCGGACCAGAGTGATTTTTAACTGAATGCCTCTGTTTGTACTGTAGCTTACGGCGAACCCTATCTGTCGGACCCAAAATCATGTGACCTTGACCTATATTTCGCGGTCCATTTCTCAATAACTAGAAGCCAGAAGTCAATGATATTTGGTATATAGCTTGGTCTTGGTTAGTACATGTCCGTCTGCCATATGGCTTTTGACCTTGACCTCAATTTCATGGTCTAGTGAACAAAGTTGAGTGTTTCTGATTAGAATAGTTTCTTAATTACTGTAAGTGGAATGGTAATAATATTTGGCTTGTAGGTTGCTCTTGAGTAGTGCATGACTGTTTTAGTGACAAGCAGGGACGGGCAAGACATCTATTAGGGTCCACTCTTGTGTTTTTGAATGTCCTTATAAAACATCTTGCTGTATACAAAAATAATTTCCAAATCTTTCAATGGCTATAGAAAAAAGTTCCACAGTAATTTTAATCAGATGTCACCTGTGCAGTTTCGTGTAATAATCAACTTGAACTCATTGGAAAACAATTTGTTTTCATTGACAATTATAAACCTTGTTTTCAGTAATGACAGTGATACTTTAAGTGTTCTATCTAGTCTATACAAAAGGCAACTTTGTTTTCAGTATTTGGACAGTACATGTTCTTCTTTTTGGTATTTGGTATTTTAGGTACTTTGCGGTATTTGGACATATTGATAATTTTGCGGTATTTGGACAAACCAGAAGTGAGAAAGTTTGTTTTCTTTTTCACCAAACGGAGGTGTTTGCATGGATTTCTAAAGTTTCTCTTTAATATTTTGATGAATAAAGCTAGCGGTTATTGAAATCAAACCATCTATGCACTAACCAAATAAGGTTTTAACTTTATGCTTTGAAAACACCTATTTTTTTCAATTCGCCAATGTGGCGAATGAAGATGAAACTTTCTTCGCCACTCAAGATTTCAATTGCATCTGGCGACGTGGCGACCTTCTAGCGCCAACACTGCCCATGCTGAAATTTTGAAGAAAATCTTACTACCCTTCTAAGAGTTATTGCCCTTTTTCCGTAAAATTTTCAAAATTTTGATGTTTTTTTATTTTTTATTGAAAAAACTATAACAGATAGAGGTTAACACATGGTTAAGTTTAAATTGCAAAAATGTTCAGCATGTTAAGATCTACCCACATGCATATTTTGCAGAAAATCCAAGTACCTATATATGAGTTGTGGTCCTTTATTGGTCAAATTTTTCGTGATTTTTTACTTTTTTATGTCCTATATTTCAAAAACGCTTTGAGATAGAGGTCAAGTTTAAAATGAAAAAATGTTCAGCATGTCAAGGACTATATTTTATTGAACACATTCAAGTTTTCCAACCGCTTTCAAGATGGCCCCCAGCGGGGAACTTAGTTTACCATTTGACCTAATGGGAAAATTCATACAAAGAACTTCTTCTTGAGAACACTGAATGGATTTGAACGAAACTTGGCATGAATGATGCTTATGAGGTGCTGACGAAGTGTTGTTACTTTAGTGCC
>MJUU01064851.1:2988-13425 GCA_002080025.1 Modiolus philippinarum
CCCCCACAATAAAAAACAAAATCCTGTTTTTTGTTTTTATTTAATCGGGACTATCCAGATTTCCCGATGTTAAGAATGACCAATTCGGGCGTATCGAAAACAATCTCCATATATATGTTCTCATGTTCCTTGTCTAATTTTGCATAAATATGTACCTGAAATGAAAGCTAATCATTGTATGAAATTTATATGCCCCTTGTAGGACTATTAATTGGAATAAACAATCTTATTCTTATTCTGTATTCAAATGTTTGTTTCATATTTTATACTTATTGACTGGGTATGAGTTGAATAGTTAGTTTATTGTCCCCGAGGTACAACTATTGCCCGAGGCGTAGCAGAGGGCAATAGTTGTATCCGAGGGGACAATAAACTTACTATTCCGCGAATATCCAGTCAGTAAGTGTTTTATTATACTGAAAGAAACACCAGACAAAAAGATATGTTAATGAGGGAAAATAGTTTATGCTAATGAGCGAAAATAGCTAAAAAGATATGTTAATGAGGCCATTGTTTTTTTATTGCTTGGTTTACGGATCCGCCGTCCCGATTTTTTCAGATTTGGAAAAAAAATAAAATTTTGATTTGTCATATTTTTTATTTTCTGTATTCCCGCCGAGCAAAATTTTCGAGTAAAAACTAAAAAAAAATAATAATTAAGGGTATAAAAATGTTGGTAGTTAACGTCTTTTTGCAATGTAAAGACTAAAGCGATCAAAACGATCTTCTGGCAGCGGCAGCATGCACGGGACCGGTATCCAAATTAGCATCCGTCGGTATCAATATTGAGCAATAACAATGATAAACAATAATTGATAATCGCCGACGTCGCAACAAACGCTCCTGGTATGTTGGTTCCACAACCGCTAGCTTTATTCATCAGAATATTTACGAGAAATGACAAAATTCATGCAAAACTCGTGTTACTGTTCAAGGGAAACAGTAAACTTCCGGTTAATCGGTATGTCTGAATACCGCAAATTTCTCATGAACAAGACATCGCACCACAAGGAACCAATACTTAACGGAGAATATATTTATGATACAAAAGTGATAAGATGGAATAAAAGCACAAAAATAAATTCTATTTTATAAGATATCAATTACTATCGAAAAGTGAGAAGGATTACTAGTGTAGTACAGTTATAGCTTTTCAGAGTTACCTTTCTTTAAATTCTGTGTTTTTAAAATGGACCAATAATTATTATATTTTTGTTAACATTATTTTTATTTTCATACTATATCTAGTTAAAAAGTATATATTTTCATTAATTAGAATAATTTATAGATACAATGCTCTTTGAATGCCTAGTTTTTTTAGGGCTATATGATAACCCAAAGTAGGAAGTTCTGAAAAGATAAAAAATGTAGGAAGTTCTGTACTTCCAAGATTGTCCATTTGAAAAATGTTTTATATCTACTACTGAAATACAAATTGTTTGAAATCTGAATTTTGGAATTTGTTAAATAAAAGTGGTACTTAATTAGTATTTGACAAAGCCCGATGCTATGCATAAGGGAAATACCACATCTGAATCACGCAGCAGGCGACCTGGACAAGCCACACTTTGTGTCTGTCTATCAGTCTATCACAATTGTCATCACTGGCGTAATGTCGACTCCTGTCTAGCTTGTATGAATAAAAGAAAATGAGGGGATGGGACCACAGTCCTCTCATGTCTGAACAAAACATATATATTTACTAATAGGGATAAAATTCAAATTTCAGTTAACTCACTCGTCACATACATAGGGAAAATTGTAAATCAAAATTAAGAACAATTTTTCAGATAAAACTTATTTTGATATTTGATAAAGCAGCACTTTAAGTAACATTCTTATTATAATTGATTATTAATCCATTCTGGATATACAATTTCTGCCTCTTGCTTCGGTATTCATTTTGAAATTTATTTATGGCTGTCTGATTATTTCCAATGATCGACTAATAATTTTTTTCCGATTGTTCAACACTGATAATAGAAAAAAAANGATGTTAACAATGACCAATTCGGGCGTATCGAAAACAATCTCCATATATATGTTCTCATGTTCCTTGTCTAATTTTGCATAAATATGTACCTGAAATGAAAGCTAATCATTGTATGAAATTTATATGCCCCTTGTAGGACTATTAATTGGAATAAACAATCTTATTCTTATTCTGTATTCAAATGTTTGTTTCATATTTTATACTTATTGACTGGGTATGAGTTGAATAGTTAGTTTATTGTCCCCGAGGTACAACTATTGCCCGAGGCGTAGCCGAGGGCAATAGTTGTATCAGAGGGGACAATGAACTTACTATTCCGCGATTATCCAGTCAGTAAGTGTTTTATTATACCGAAAGAAACACCAGACAAAAAGATATGTTAATGAGGGAAAATAGTTTATGCTAATGAGGGAAAATAGCTAAAAAGATATGTTAATGAGGGAAAATAGTTTATGCTAATGAGGGAAAATAGTCAAATCTTTGAAAATGGAAAAAATAGTAGAAATATTGTATGATCATTTGTTATAGAAAAAGATAACTAAGGTATTATAAAAGCTGTTGTTATTAAAGCCCTTCAATTGGTTGGAGGGGAAGTCTAACCCCGATCGACTTATCTACAGAAATATAAACTTTGAAAGATGAATAATACGGTATCATTGCTGTTGGCTTTGACCATGGATTTAGTTTTTGTTCGGCTTCATTTTCACTGTTGGTCTCTACAGAGTTTATGACAGATGTTCTTTATGCCACTAAGTTATTGTGAACCAATGGCGTGGTAAAGTACAAAGCAAAAGCAAACTCCATGTATATCAAACCCATACTTTTATTTTTCCACGATAAAGCAGAAATATAAATCACTTGGTGTAAAATAGCAAATCATCAATCAAAGAATAAAGGGAAAAGATAACCAAAATTATTCACCAGCGGATCCAAAAATAAAAACAAAACAAAAAACAAAAACAAGGTAGGAACGCAATAGATTTGATTTGCCATTTTTCGTCTAAATTCTTAAAACGTTTTGAAGGGAAAGGTGTAGGGGTAACTCGAATAATTCAATCCCTCTCAGTATCCGATTCTCTCCTTCTTCGAGGGCTTGAACTCGCCTAGTGCAAAAAACTCGTCAGACTGCTGTCCAGCTCAGACAGCCAATCAGATTATTTTGTCCACTGAGATTGCGCAGTAGCAAATACCGCTAGTTAAAATAAATACAAATGTATGATTATTTAAGAAGTGGAAAATTATTATTTATAAAAATATAAAATGGGCTTAAATTTCAAAATAATTATTAAATAAAAAAAGTGATGAAAGGGTTTTAAAGCAAGAGTAAAAAGGTAGAAAGTTGTAAAATTTACAATAAATTTATAATGTTCAAATACGACACGACACGATCTGGTCAAATATTAATGTGTATTTGATAATAAATGATAATTGTAACAAATTGTACATTTACAGTCAAGACACGATATATTGTGCAATTGGAATGCAATTTTATTTTCCATACCAAAACTGTGATATATAAAAATAATTACACATAATATTGAATATTGAATTACGATCTTGTCAAAACTGAAATGTGTATTCAGTGTCAAAAATATTGAGTTTAGAATTGAAATAGAAATAAAAATATTTATGGGAAATATTTTAAAATCAATGAATATTCTCAAAGACATATAATTATGTATGTAATATTAGTCCCAGATATTATTAACACAATAAATGATTTTATTTTAAAATATCGAAAAATACTGTAATTATTTATTGTTCTTTTAATCTGTCTTAGATGTGACCAGCACAAAAATGACATTAAACATGTGTTAATCCAATTATCATAGAGTGTCTGATATGTTTATTGTAGACCCGCTAACTAAGTTCAGACAATTTTATTCCCACAATTCATAGCAATAAACGACATCCGATTGACGCGTTTTGATAGTGTATGCATCCAGGTGTTAATGAAGCGATCGTAGTGAGTTGAATATAACGACTGGATTATCCGGGTTAGTGTAGGGGTTGCAAATTCCGAAATCCTCCCTTTGGATCCGCAAATCAAATTATTTTACAACTGTTTAGAAAGCAATTCATGTCTTCAAAAAATATTGCATATTCTGACTTCTTGTCATAAGATACAATGTAAGTATCCAACATATATGTATTTATAAAAAAATAGTAAATGAATAAACAGTTAAAATAAAATAGATAGATAAACATATATAAACAATGTAAATAAATATAAATCAAGTAATTTTACCGGAAATTCCAGCAAAAATATTTTCCTTGCTTCCGGTGAAAATCAGCGTTTGATTTTCACGGAAAAGTATTTATTTCTATTAAATAACAACAGAATTTTGCAGTAATCTTCAGACTGTCTTATCATAAGAAATAAACGTCTATTCCGTTTTTTACATGAAATGTATTAGCAAAAATTGAATAAAAAAGATAACAGGAAACACCCACAATGGCCAAAAAAAAAAGTCACATGCCATAAAGTAACAAGGAACAGCACAAGTAAAAACCTACTACAATAAAAATACAAAAGACAAACGTAAACAACGATAGCAAGCATTATTTGTCTCCAGTACAAATTAAATGAAACTATTTGAAAACGTTGCGTTACGCATTACATAACGTCGCTGCTTTACATTTTTTTACGTCTTTTGCGTAAGTTTGAGCTTACTTAGAGAAAAAATATGCTCCATGACATATGGTTTTCTATACATCGTTGGATTCGCAGTTTCTTCCTCTTCATTGTGTTAGTTTTTGGACAATATGCAATCGCTGTAATTGTAGATATATCGAAAAACGTACAATTTTCAGGTGCGAAATTGCCATATTTACGTTATATCTTTGTAAAAGTGGACCCCAAAAACCGCGTTTTCAATGTCAAATATCTCTCTTAAGTGATCCATGACCCCTATTAAAAAGTTAATATTCCGATGTAAGTCATTTAGATCTACTTGTGTGCAAATTTTCACAGAAAAGTAAGACAAAGTCATTTAGTAACGTCTCACCTTAAATCAGGGCATAGTTTCATATTCCAAGTCCACTTCTCAGTAACTATATAAATATCTCCATCCACTACATTTTGTTAATTGATATATTTTTAGGGGCACATGACAGTCAGCCACTTTGCTTTGACCTTGGCCTCAATTGCACGGTTGAGAGACTTTGTAAAATTTAGGACATAGTTTTACATTCAAGTTTATTTCGGAGCAACTGTAATTACCAAGCTCACCATTTTTGGCCTATAGTTGCATCTAGGTGGGCACATGCAATTCTGGCACATGTCATGTAGCCTTCACCTAAATTTCATGGTATATTGATGTTGTTAACTTTTTTACATCAATACTTATTTATTTGTAACTAGAACACCTAGAAGCACCATATATGGTCTATTGTTACATATATGTAGGCACATGTCAGTCTGATACCTGTCATGTTACTTTGACCTTTAATTCATGGTTCACTGACTTTGCTAACATTGCACATTGGTGTCTTTCTCAGCAACTGTAATACCTACACAATGAGAATTATTGTGATATTTAGGTGAGTACTTGTCAGGCTGACCCTTGTCATATAACCTTGACCTCATTTTCATGGTTGAGTGACTTTGTTAAGTATTCATATTTATGTTCATTTCTCAACAACTCTTATAGGCCTGCACTCATCATATTTTGTGTATTGTTACATCTTGCTTTATACATGTTAGTCTAACACCTGTTATGTAACCTCAACCTCAATTTCATGGTTGAGTAACTTTTTTACCTTTTATATTTATGTCAATTTCCCAGAATTTTTAACACTTTCACAGTCTAGAGATACCAGCAACCTGACACTGACTTCAATTTTACACTTGTTGTGACTCTACCAAATTTCTTATATTTATGCCAATTTTCCAGCATCTTTAACACCTATAATCTTACTATATAAATTGGTCTGGTATTACAGCTTTGTCAGTATCTGCAAGTCTGCCACCTGACGCCTGTAATCTTGACTTAAATAATTTTCATGGTTGAGTGACTTTTTGCTAATTTTCAATTTGAAAGTTAATTAAACACCTACATTGATTATTAATCATCAATGGTGTCTTATGACCTATTGGTGGATTAATATTTTGCATTTAAATCCATTAACAGCAATTAGTTACGTTTGTATCTTAAAGATCGGCATAACAGTTTATATATCATTATAGATATTTTTCTATCATTTATACCTTAAATGCAGGCAAGAAATTTCTGTGTGTACACTTGTTTTTTTATTTAATTAGTGAATTTTTTTATCTTTATTTGTTTTCTTTATTATCTTTTATTATTATAATGTTTAGAATGAAGGTACAGGAATGTTAACAGTACAGTTTTGTGTATTACAAACTATAAATAAATGTACATGTCACATTACAGTGTCAAATTATTCATATATCTCATTCATGATTGTAAACCTTGTATATAAAGTTACCCTTCAGGAGCCCCATATTAAGTTACAGATGAGTTGCACATGCATTAGTTATTGACAATAATGTAGGAAATACAAACAGGAGGGTGAGTGGCCTTATTTTACATAGTTGTGTAGAGAAAGGGAGCAATTATTAAAAATGATTCATACACATGTATTTTTTGAATGACTTGTTTTTTAATGGATGTCAAAGTTGGATATATTTTAATGACACATGGTTTTCACTCTGTTTTGTTGTGTGAAGGTAAATTGTTTTTCTTTTTCTGGTGTTGACATAAAGCATAGAACATATCTTATTTATCAAATATTTTGCCCCCTTTTCACACTTGTGTTGACACATAAATATGTCATGCCCCCCTTATCATATTCGTATTGACATATAAATATGTCATGCCCCCCTTTTCATACTTGTGTTGACACACAAATATGTTGCCCCCTTTTCACACTTGTGTTGACACATAAATATGTCATGCCTCCCTTTTCATACTCGTATTGACATATAAATATGTCATGCTCCCCTTTTCATACTCGTAATGACATATAAATATGTCATGCCCCCCTTTTCATACTTGTGGTTGACATATACTTAAAACAGGTATTTATCTTTTAAACATTATTTAATAGTCGCCAATGACCCCTGGTGTCTACTGCACAGTGTGTACCTATATAATCATGCTACCTGCTGTGCTGTTGACATAAATATTTTATGCCCTCCTTTACCTTTTCCTACGTTATTATACCCCCACTCAGGATGAGGGAATAACAGTAGTGTTTTACCTCTGTGTCCGTCCGTCCACCCGTTACACATATTTTGGTCACATTTGGTATGGTGCTTTAGTATGGGTCCTATACTGTGCCTCCCTTTTTTGGCCATATTGAATCACCATTTCCTGTTTATCAACTTCAAAGTGCCTTTTTAGCTCACCTGGCTATAGCCAGGGTGAGCTTTTGTAATCACTTTTCGTTTGTCATCAGTTAGTTGTCCGTCAGGTGTAAACTTTTCATTCAAAGATCTTCTCCTCTGAAAGTACTGGGCCAATTGAAACCAACTTTTCTGCAATAAGTCATTAGATGGTCCCTGCAAAAAAGTTGTTTTTCAGATCCGCACTATACATAAGATGGTCCCCAGCCGGGATCATTGTTTTAACATTGGACCCTATGGGAAAACACATTCAAAGATCTTCTCCTCTGAAACTACTGGGCCAATTGAAACAAGACTTGGCCACAATAGGGGAGATAGTCATGATTAATGGATAACCATTCATTTTACAGCCCCCTACAGTGGAGCATACAATAGGGAATACTGGACAGATTTATTATAAAGGCTACAGTGGAGATAGTCATGAGTAATGGAGCCATTCATTTTACAGCCCCCCCCCCTACAGTGGAGCATACTATAGGGAATAGTGGACAGATTTATTATAGTCAGTAAGGCTACAGTGGAGATAGTCATGAGTAATAGATAACCATTCATTTTACAGCCCCCCCCTACAGTGGAGCATACTATATGGAATAGTGGACAGATTTTATTATAGTCAGTATGGCTACAGTGGAGATAGTCATGAGTAATAGATAACCTTTCATTTTACAGCCCCCCCCCCTACAGTGGAGCATACTATAGGGAATACTGGACAGATTTATTATAGTCAGTAAGGCTACAGTGGAGATAGTCATGAGTAATATATAACCATTCATTTTACAGCCCCTCCCCCATACAGTGGAGCACACTATAGGGAATACTGGACAGATTTATTATAGTCAGTAAGGCTACAGTGGAGATAGTCATGAGTAATAGATAACCATTCACTTTACACCCCCTTCATACAGTGGAGATAGTGATTAGTAATCAATAGCCATTCATTTTACACCCCCACCATACAGTGGAGATAGTCATGAGTAATCGATAACCATTCACTATACACCCCCTTCATACAGTGGAGATATTGATAAGTAATCAATAGCCATTCATTTTACACCCCCTTCCATACAGTGGACATAGTCATGAGTAATAGATAACCATTCACTTTACATCCCCTTCATACAGTGGAGATAGTGATTAGTAATCAATAGCCATTCATTTTACACCCCCTCCATAAGGTGGAGATAGTGATTAGTAATCGATAACCATTCATATTACACCCCCTCCATACAATGGAGATAGTGATTGTGCTCAGTTCTGGGCCCAAAATTTGTAATAAAATATTTACTTACTTACTTACTTACTTACTAGTGATAGTAATTGATAACCATTCATTTCAATGTCCCTTCCATGCAGTGGAGATAGTCATGAGTAATCGATAGCCATTCATTTTACACCCCCCTCCATGCAGTGGAGATAGTCATGAGTAATTGAAAGCCATTCATTTTACACCCCCTCCATACATTGGAGATAGTTATGATTAAGTGATAGCCATTCATTTTACACCCCCCTCCATACAGTGCAGATAGTTATGATTAAGTGATAGCCATTCATTTTACACCCCCTCCATGCAATGGAGATAGTCATGAGTAATCCATAGCCATTCATTTTACACCGCCCCTCCATACAGTGGAGATAGTTATGATTAAGTGATAGCCATTCATTTTACACCCCCCTCCATGCAGTGGAGATAGTCATGAGTAATCGATAGCCATTCTTTTTACACCCCCTCCATACAGTGGAGATAGTCATGAGTAATCGATTACCATTCATTTTACACCCCCTCCATGCAGTGGAGATAGTCATGAGTAATCGATAGCCATTTATTTTACACCCCCCTCCATATAGTGGAGATAGTTATGATTAAGTGATAGCCATTCATTTTACACCCCCCTCCATACAGTGGAGATAGTTATTATTAAGTGATAGCCATTCATTTTACACCCCTCTCCATACAGTGGAGATAGTCATGAGTAATCGATAGCCATTCATTTTACATCCCCCCTCCATGCAGTGGAGATAGTCATGAGTGATCAATAGCCATTCATTTTACACCCCCTCCATACAGTGGAAATAGTTATGATTAAGTGATAGCCATTCATTTTACACCCCCCTCCATACAGTGGAGATAGTTATGATTAAGTGTTAGCCATTCATTTTACACCCCCTCCATGCAGTGGAGATAGTTATGATTAAGTGATAGCCATTCATTTTAAACCCTCCGTGATAGCCATTCATTTTACACCCCCGTCCATACAGTGAAAGTGATAGCCATTCATTTTACACCCCTCCATACAGTGGAGATAGTTATGATTAAGTGTTAGCCATTCATTTTACACCCCCTCCATACAGTGGAGATAGTTATGATAAAGTGTTAGCCAATCATTTTACACCCCTCCATACAGTGGAGATAGTTATGATTAAGTGATAGCCATTCATTTTACACCCCCCTCCATACAGTGGAGATAGTCATGAGTAATCGATAGCCATTCATTTTACAACCCCCTCCATACAGTGGAGATAGTCATGAGTAATCGATAGCCATTCATTTTACACCCCCTCCATACAGTGGAGATAGTCATGAGTAATCAATAGCCATTCATTTTACACCCCCTTCCATACAGTGGAGATAGTTATGATTAAGTGATAGCCATTCATTTTACAAATATTTTAAGTACATTAACACTCATCATTGTTGTGTTATTTATTGGTAAACATTTAGAGAGAGATATTATTATTTTGTGTTAATATTTGTAAACATTTAGATTTCTAAGAGATATTATTATTTTGATGGACTGTTTTATTAATGATTCCAGGATATTTTTTATATAATTATATGGTGTGAAGTAATAAAAATTGTGTTCAACCATTTACAGGTGATTCTTTCCACTCAATTTCATTGTAGTGGGGAAATATATTAATTGTAAGGGGTTAGGGATTATTTTCTTGGTGGGGTAAACAGGTGTTTGTATTGTCATAATTAAGTATTACAAACTCACCACTAACCATGCTAAACCTGCATTACTTTGTACCTTAAAATTAAAAACCAAATATCTCTTAAAATGCAGGAACATCT
>MJUU01064851.1:50549-61652 GCA_002080025.1 Modiolus philippinarum
CTAGACTCTTCATTTTAGGTTTATTGTTAAATATTAAAGGACAAATGCCAGTCCGACACCTGTCAAGTAACCTTGACCTTAATTTCATGGTCCAGTGACTTTTGGTAATGTTTTACATCGATGTCCATTTCTCAGCAATTAAAAAACCTAGACTCTCCATATTAAGTTTATCTTAAAGTTGAATCAGGCATTAATTTTCTTGACCTTCTGTATTAGGTTCATCATGTGTAAACCATAATGTATATATTCTGGCGAGACGTTTCTGTGTCTACACTTGTTGTTCACTTGATCACTCTTGTACATTTTGTTTATTATCTTCATGTTTGCTTGATCACTCTTGTACATTTTGTTTATTAGCTTTATGTTAACATGATCATTCTTGTACATTTTGTTTATTAGCTTCATGTTAACATGATCACTCTTGTACATCTTGTTTATTAGCTTCATGTTAACATGATCACTGTTATGCATTTTGTTTATTAGCTTCATGTTAACTTGATCACTTTGTACATTTTGTTTATAAGCTTCATGTTAACTTGATCACTTTGTACATTTTGTTTATTAGCTCTATGTTAACTTGATCACTCTTGTACATTTTGTTTATTACCTCTATGTTACTTCATCACTCTTATACATTGTGTTTATTCTTTCTTTTTCAGATCAGAAATGACTATATGCGAGATATTGCAGAAAACATTGACCCAGATGTTGCCATTAGGCTGGGATGTATTGAAATGAGGTAAAGTTTGTATAATTTTAGAGACATACAAAACGTATTCTTTACCAAACTTTACAGGAATGATTTACTGAAGGTCCTTTACAAAGATTGCTCATTTCTCTCTGATCCGATAATTAACATAACTTAGGTGTAACATAGGACCCTATGGGAAAAATCACATTTTAATCTTCTCCTCTGAAACCGCTGTAGCAAATTCAACAAAAATTTATAGGAATGATGTATGGAAGGTCTTTTACAAAGATTGTTTATTTCATTCTGATCTGAAAATAAACATGGCCACCAGCAGGGAACTTAGGTTTAACATAGGACCCTATGGGAAAATTCACATTTTCATCTTCTACTCTGAAACCACGGAAGCAAATTCAACTAAACTTTACAGGAATGATGTATGAAAGGTTCTTTACAAATTTTGATCATTTTATTGTAGTCGGACAAAAAACATGGCCACCAGTGGGGATCTTAGGTTTAACATTGGACCATATGAGAAAAATCACATTTTCATCCTCTCCACTGAAACCACTGAAGCAAATTTAACCAAACTTTACAGGATTGATGTACTAAAGGACCTCTACACAGATTGCTTATTTTGTTTCCATTCCACAAAAAACATGGCTGCCAGCAAATATCATATTTTAACATTGGACCTTTAATAGGAAAATTACATTTAAATCTTCTCTTCTGAAACCACGGAAGCAAATTCACCCAAACTCTACAGGAATGATGTATGGAAGGTCCTTTACAAAAATTGCTCATTTCGTTTCATTCTGACAAAAAACATGGCCGCCAACATTGAACATAGTTTAACATTGGAGCCAATGGGAAAAGCATCATTTTCCTCAGCTTCTCTGAAACTATTGAAGAAAATTTAACTAAACTGGATTGGAATGATTTATGGAAGGTGGTCTTATTTTGCAAAGATTACTCGTTTCAATAGGATCTGACGAAAAATACAGTTGCCAATGAGGAACATAGCTAACATTAGACACCATTGGAAAAAAAATTATCTTTTGTTCATGTATGGCATAGAAGCATTTTGAATGATACAGTACAAATTCCAGAATATAACACGACACAGTACAAATTCCCAATTATAAAACAACACAGTACAAATTCCAAAATATAACATGACACAGTACAAATTTCAGAATATCACAGTACATGTTCCAGAATATAACACGACACAGTACAAATTCCAGAATATAACACAAAACAGTACAAATTCCAGACTATACCATGACACAGTGCAAAGTCCAGAATATAACAGGAAACAGTACAAATTCCCGAAAATAAAACAACACAGTACAAATTCAGGAATATGGCATGACACAGTACAAATTCCAGACTATAACAGGAAACAGTACAAATTCCAGAATAAAACACAAAACAGTACAAATTCCAGAATATAACATGACACAGTGCAAATTCCAGAATATAACATGACACAGTACAAATTCCCAAATATGGCATGACACAGTACAAATTCCAGAATATAACATGACAGAGTACAAATTCCAGGATATAACATGACACAGTACAAATTCCAGAATAAAACATGAAACAGTACAAATTTCAGAATATAATATGACACAGTACAAATTCCAGAATAACACACAAAACAGTACAAATTCCAGTATATAACACGACACAGTACAAATTCCCAATTATAAAACAACACAGTACAAATTCCAAAATATAACATGACACAGTACAAATTTCAGAATATCACATTACACAGTACAAATTCCAGAATATAACACGACACAGTACAAATTCCAGAATATAACACAAAACAGTGCAAATTCCAGGAAATAACACAACATAGTATAAATTCCGGAATATAACATGACACAGTACAAATTCCAGAATATAACAAGACACAGTACAAATTACAGAACATAACACGACACAGTACAAATCCAGAATGTAACATGACACAGTACAAATTCCAGAATATAACATGACACAGTACAAATTCCAGAATATAACAAGACACAATACAAATTCCAGAATATAACACGACACAGTACAAATTCCAGAATATAACATGACACAGTACAAATTCTAGAATATAACACGACACAGTACAAATTCGAGAATATAATGACACAGTACAAATTTCAAAATACAACATGACACAGTAAAAGCATTCATTCTCCTAGGAGACCATCATAAACTCGAAGCAACTACCAAATAGCATTATGTGTGCAGATTCTGTAGAGGCTTTAATAATGCCCTTCAGAACAATAGACGGCAATATCGGCCTTCTCTCTCTCTCGAGGTGTATACTATAAAACCAAAACTTAGATTCTACATGTATTAGCATCAGATTCAGATTTAAGGAAATTAACAAAAAAGAGTATACATCACAGAAAAGGTCAAGAAACAAGGACAACTGTTTAACATCTGTTCTATATTGTAGACGTTTCTTCAAAGACATGCCACAAGTAGCAATAGATAAAAAGTCTAACTTTGAATACTTAGAAAAAGAAGTTGGATTGAAGAGATTCCTTCCTCGATCAGTTATAGATAACATGAAGGTAAGAGATTCCTTCCTCCATCAGTTATAGACAACATGAAGGTAAGAGATTCCTTCCTCCATCAGTTACAGATAACATGAAGGTAAGAGATTCCTTTCTCTATCAGTTGTCGATCAGTTATAGACAACATGAGGGTAAGAGATTCCTTCCTCCATCAGTTATAGACAACATGAAGGTAAGAGATTCCTTCCTCCATCAGTTATAGACAACATGAAGGTAAAAGATTCCGTCCGAGATTAGTTATAGACAACATGAAGGTAAGAGATTCCTTCCTCAATCAGTTATAGACAACATGAAGGTAAGAGATTCCTTCCTCGATCAGTTATAGACAACATGACGGTAAGAGATTCCTCCGGTTATAGACAACATGAAGGTAGGAGATTCCTTCCTCAATCAGTTATAGACAACATGAAGATAATAGATTCCTTCCTCCATCAGATATAGACAACATGAAGGTAAGAGTATATGAATCTAACACTGGTGAAAAGGCAAGATCAAGAAATCTCAGACACCCAAGGGTAAGATTTCAATATTTCTCTGACGAGGCTTGCAGAGGGGGGAAGACAAGGAAATCTCACACCGCTAAAAATAGGAACTGTTCTGTCTCAAAAGTGAGAAATTCCTTCCTTAATCAATTATTGACAACATGAAGGTAAGAGATTCCTTCCTCAATCAGTTATAGACAACATGAAGGTAAGAGATTCCTTCCTCCATCAGTTATAGACAACATGAAGGTAAGAGATTCCTTCCTCAATCAGTTATAGACAACATGAAGGTAAGAGATTCCTTCCTCAATCAGTTATAGATAACATGAAGGTAAGAGATTTATTCTTCATCAGTTATAGACAACATGAAGGTAAGAGATTCCTTCCTCCATTAGTTTTAGACAACATGAAGGTAAGAGATTCCTTCCTCAATCAGTTAAAGACAACATGAAGGTAAGAGATTCCTTCCTCCATTAGTTATAGACAACATGAAGGTAAGAGATTCCTTCCTTGATCAATTATTGACAACATGAAGGTAAGAGATTCCTTCCTTAATCAGTTGAAGACAACATGAAGGTAAGAGATTCCTTCCTCCATCAGTTATAGACAACATGAAGGTAAGAGATTCCTTCCTCCATTAGTTATAGACAACATGAAGGTAAGAGATTCCTTCCTCCATCAGTTATAGACAACATGAAGGTAAGAGAATCCTTCCTCAATCAGTTGTAGACAACATGAAGGTAAGAGATTCCTTCCTCAATCAGTTATAGACAACATGAAGGTAAGAGATTCCTTCCTTGATCAGTTACAGATAACATGAAGGTAAGAGATTCCTTTCTCTATTAGTTGTCGATCAGATATAGATAACATGAGAAGGTAAGAGATTCCTTCCTCCATCAGTTTATATAGATAACATGAAGGTAAGAGATTCCTTCCTCGATCAGTTACAGATAACATGAAGGTAAGAGATTCCTTTCTCTATCAGTTGTCAATCAGTTATAGATAACATTAAGGTAAGAGATTCCTTCCTCCATTAGTTATAGACAACATGAAGGTAAGAGATTCCTTCCTCCATCAGTTATAGACAACATGAAGGTAAGAGATTCCTCCCTCCATCAGTTATAGATAACATGACGGTAAGAGACTTCTTCCTCCATCAGTTATAGACAACATGAAGATAAGAGATTCCTTCCTTCCTTATCAGTTATAGACAACATGAAGATAAGAGATTCCTTCCTCAATCAGTTATAGACAACATGAAGGTAAGAGATTCCTTCCTCCATCAGTTATAGACAACATGAAGGTAAAAGATTCCTTCCTTGATCAGTTATAGACAACATGAAGGTAAGAGATTCCTTCATTGATCAGTTATAGACAACATGAAGGGAAGATATTATTAGAAGTGAATATCTGATATTGTACTACAAGTTAAGGTTAAGGTTGAAGGTAGTTTACCTTGAAGGAGATTTGATATCCTGATGAAACTTTGTTTACAGATAGATCATAACAGAAACTGGAACATTTTGGAAGGAAACGGATGCTGTGACCTCAAGGTCATGGTCATGGACTTTGAATATTATGAGTAAATATTTGACGTAATATTTCAGATTAAGCTTAAGGTTGAAGGTAGTTTACCTTTAAGGAGTTTTGATGTCTTAAGAAACTTTGTATAGTGATAGATCATAACATGAACTGTAATGATTTGGTGTCAAATAGATCCTGTGACTTCAAGGTCATGATTCATTTGGTTTGAATTTTGATATTAATGCTCACTGTTTTATTTTAATTTTTTAAATTCTTCCTAGTGTGTACACTTCGTTTCCATGCAATAACTTAAGTTCTAGTTGAGCAATCCTTATGAAATTTTAACACAATGTTCCTTGGCACGAAAGGAAGGCTGGGATTGGTTTTGGTATACTGGCCCCACCTGTTTTTAGGAAAAGGGCCAAAAAGGGCCAAATTGGGTGTTTTCGTATATTGGGCTGTAGAATATTTATTATTTATCAGATTTTGATGGGGTTTCTTTCATTGTACTCCTGAGAAAATTTCCGATCTGAGATATGTCAACGGATTTCATGTCGCATGTATTGTTCATAAAATAAATGGGCCCAAAGGGGACAAATCTCAAAAATTTTATTTTTCTTATTTTTAGTCCGATTTTAATGCAGATTTTTGCAATGGATTTCTTATGTTAGGCTAACAAGCACAGCACCATCAAATTTTTGATAATTTTTTTCCCTTTCTGAGTAATTAGGTTCCAAAGGGGGCCAAAATTGCAATTGTACAGATTACTTAAATTTTTATTTTATTTCGGATTTCGTTGGGATTTTTTTCTTTGAATTCCTTTCAGTGTAAACTTTCAGTAGTCTCCTAATAGATTTGGCATATCTCTAACCGTTTCCGAGCTATAAGGGGTCAAAGGGGCCAAAACTGCTAATTTTCAAAATATGTAAAATATTTATTTTCCATCGGATTTAGATGGGATTTTTTTCTTTGAATTCCTCTTGTTGTTAGGTTTCAGCAGTATGCCAATAGATTTGGCGTATCTCTTAGCATTTACGAGCTATAAGGGGTCAAAGGTACCAAAATTGCTATTTTTCAAAATATCTTAAATCTTTATTTAATAGGATTTTGATGGGATTTTTTTACTTCTGATTCCTCTTTGATGTAAGCTTTCAGTAGTTTGTCAGCAGTTTTTGTGTAACTATTTCAGTTTTTCATACCTTTATGGGATTAAAAGGGCTAATTTTTATGTTCCCCAGGCCTACTTTGTGTACAGCTAATTACTGTGTCTAGCTCCCTATTATGTTCATCTAACTAAGATATTAAGCTCTTTACTGTATCCACATTCACTTTGAAATACACTTGTTCAAATTTCAGTTGTCAACATGCTGCGGTCGTATCATGCTGCGCTCGGCGTAGCCCTTTATTTTAAAATGGAATTGCAATTTTTTTTTTATTCCAGTTTTGGTAAATTTCCTGAAACCATTAAATTTGGGGAAGTTTACCTAGCAACCATACGATTTTGAATATCTTTCTGTCAAAACACCAGTTTTCAATAATTAAATTGTAAAAATCTTTGATTCCTTTTTCTGAAAGTCTCAGAGACCACTTCATTTTTGAAATTCCAACTTGCAAAAATGTGAATTCCAATTTTGGTAAATTTCGTGAAACTCTCAAAGACCATATAATTTTGGGGATTTTGCTTAGCAACCATACATTTTTATACCCCCCACTTGAAAAGTGGGGGGTACATAGTGATGGGGGTGTCCGTCCGTCCTTCCGTTACACCTGAGGGTAACTATCTCTTATCCGCTACTCCTCCTGAACCGCTGAATGGATTTTCATGAAACTTTAACACAGTCTTTGTGACATAATGTAGATGTGCACCTNGTGTTTTCATTGGAACCCTTGTGAAAAGTTTTCTCTTGAAGATTATATCATTGTGTCCACACTTGTACTGTGTCCGCACCTGTATTGTGTCCACACCAAATTAATTTTGCACTTACCATATCGATTCAGGGTTCTATGAGCGGGGGGTATCTTTGGCTGCCATTTGGTGACAACTCTTGTTCAGAATTTGATTTAATTGATTTTTTGGGTTTCCCCATAGCAAAACATGGACTTAGCTATTACATCACAAGGGGGAACCCATCTTTTATCCCCTACTCCTCCTGAACCATTGAATAGATTTTCATGAAACTTTAACACAGTCTTTGTAACAGAATATGGATGTGCACCTCCTATTTCAGAATTTGATTTAATTGACTTTTGGGGTTTCCCATAGCAAAACATGGACTTTGCCAGTACTTTGCAAGTAGGTACCCATCTCTTATCCGCTACTCCTCTTGAACCACTAAATAGATTTTCACAAACTTTAATACAGTCTTTGTGACATAATGTAGATTTGCATCTTCTATTTCAGTTTTTGATTTGATTGATTATCCAATGGGGGAGTGGGGGGTATATATCAGTGAGCTTTGCTCAGTTTTTCTAGTTTAATTTATTTTTATAAGAACACCAATTTTCAATAACTGAATTGCCACAATCTTTGATTCCAATTTTGATAAATTTCCACAAACTCTCTAAGACCACTTCCTTTTTAGCTCACCTGGCCCGAAGGGCCATGTGAGCTATTGCCATCACTATTCGTCTGTCGTCGTCGTCTGTCCGTCAACAATTTCAAAAATCTTCTCCTCTGAAACCGCTGGGCCAAATGCAACCAAACTTGACCTGAATCATCACCAGGGTATGGCTTCTCAAATTTATGTTCGATTAGTTGGCCGGTCAAAAAACATGGCCTCCATTGCTAAAAATAGAACATAGGGGTAAATTGCAGTTTTTGGCTAATAACTCGAAAACCGTTACAGATATCAAAAATCTGACACGTATGAAAATGATCAGCATGATGAGATCTACATACTGTGCAATTTTGAAGAAAATCTGAAAACCCATCCCGGAGTTATAGCCCTTTTTCCGTTAAATTTTCAAAATTTTTGCATTTCAAAAAGTGTAACAGGTAGCGGTCAAGTGTAAATTGCAAAAATGTTCAGCATATCAAGATCTACTTGCCCTGAAATTTTGAAGAAAATCCATAAACACTTGTAGGAGTTATTGCCCTTTTTTCACCGAATTTTTTAAATTTTCGTATTTTTCAGCTATTATTTCCAAAACTATAGAAGATGAAGGTTAAGTGTAAATTGATGGATTGTTTGCCATGCTGTGGCGACTTCAAAACTGATGTTGAAATTTGTTCCTTGACCGCCATTTTCAAAATGGCCGCCAAAAAAAGGCGGGAAAATTCAACATTGTCCGATTTCAATGAAATTTGGTTTCCAAGTAGATATTGATGTTGTGACTTCAAAACCGATGTTGAAAATTGTTTGTTGACCGCCATTTTCAAAATAGCCGCCAAAAAAAGGCGGGAAAATTCAACATTGTCCGATTTCAATGAAATTTGGTTTCCAAATAGATATCGATATTGAGACTTCAAAACCGGTTTTGAAAATTGTTCGTTGACCGTCATTTTCAAAATGGCCGCCAAAAAAGGCAGGAAAATTCAACATTGTCCGATTTCAATGACATTTGGTTTCCAAATAGGTCTTGATGTCGCAACTTCAAAACTGATGTTTAAAATTGTTCGTTGACCGCCATTTTTAAAATGGCCACCAAAAAAAGGTGGGAAAATTCAACATTGTCCGATTTCAATGAAATTTGATTTCCAAATAGATATTAATGTTGCGACTTCAAAACCAATGCTGAAAATTGTTTGTTGACTGCCATTTACAAAATGACGTCTCGACTTCAAAACTGGTGTCGAGAGTGGTCCTTAGCAAGAACCTTTTTTGTCAAAAAAAAAGCCCAACAAAGAAATATAGTAAAAGATGATCAGACTTTAAAAAAAAGTTCAAGATATTGGAGGTTTTCGAGCTACAAAAGTTTGAGAATCTGAAGATCAACTGTATAACTTACAATATTTCCTTGATTAAGGCAACTGAAAGCCAGGTGAGTGATACAGGCTCCTGGGAGCCTCTGGTCAGGAATTTTGCATAGCAACCATATATTTTCAATTCATTTTTGTTGAAACAGCCATTTGGAACAAGTATAAGGCAAAAGGCCTTTAGCCATTTTGGAACAAGTAAAAGGCAAAAGTCTTTTGATTCCATTTTTCTTTTGTTAACTTCCTAAAAGTCTCAAAGACAACTCAATTTTTCGTAAATAATGCATGATTATTAGAGGGACATATAGTGTCCATTGACACAGATTTACTCATCTTGTTTTTTTTTTTTCAGTCTAAGACATCACGAAAGTTAATGAAGATGTACTTGTTTTTTCAGTCTAAGACGTTATGAAAGTTAATGCAGATGTTCTTGTTTTTTCAGTCTAAGACGTTACAAAAGTTAATGCAGATGTACTTGTTTTTTTAGTCTAAGACGTCACGAAAGTTAATGCAGATGTACTTGTTTTTTCAGTCTAAGACGTTACGAAAGTTAATGCAGATGTTCTTGTTTTTTCATCTAAGATGTTACGAAAGTTAATGCAGATGTACTTGTTTTTTCAGTCTAAGATGTTACGGAAGTTAATGCAGATGTACTTGTTTTTTCAGTCTAAGACGTTATGAGAGTTAATACAGATGTACTTGTTTTTTCAGTCTAAGATGTTACGAAAGTTAATTCAGATGTACTTGTTTTTTCAGTCTAAGACGTTACGAAAGTTAATACAGATGCACTTTAAACAGTATGCTCAGTACGCAGAACATGAATGTGTGTACAAATTCTTTGATACATTAAAGACAGTGTGTAAATTTGAACAAGAAAGATTTAGATGTGCCTTAGGGGTAAGTTTTCAATTTTGAAGCAAAATTTTTGTCTTTATTTATTTTTTTAACACCTTATTAGAAGAGTTCATTTGAATTGACCATGCTCTAGTTAAATTTTCTTGCTTCAGAGTTCAAATCAATACATTACAACCTAAAAAACACGTTTGTCATCATTAGGGAAAAAGTCAGTTAAAATTTTAAGTGAATTTAAACTTATTTTTATAGTTCAAAAGAATTAACAAAGGGATCGGGCACATCATTATGAAGCCCCCTCCTACAATTTTCAAAATAACAATTTAGAACATTACTGCTATAATTTTTATGATTACCAAACCCTAATTTATTTTTATTACTCAAGATAAGATGATTGATACACACTGGAATTCCCTAGGGATGGCCCACATCCTTTGCCTCAACGAAATTGAGGAGGACTATTGGAGTACCCCCAGTGTATGCGCTTGCGTCCACATTTAGGTATATATCTTGGTAACTATGAAGGGTAGGGTCATCAGACTTTGTGTACAGATGCATCTTGGGCTATCTCACAGCCTCCAAGAAATTTAGGTCTCTCCAACTTATATTTTCCGCTTGACTGGCTTTCATTTAATTTTAGGTCCGAGTTGATATCTCAGTAACTGTACATGGTAGGATCATCTAACCTTGCATCTGCATGCATCTTTTGTGGTAGGTCAACATCCAGGCAAAATTAGGTCACTTTGACCTATATTTTCTGCTTGATTGACTTACATTCAAGTTTACGTCCGAGTTCAGATCTAAGTAACTTTGCATGGTAGGATCATCTAACCTTGCATGTGCATGCATCTTTGGCGATAGGTCAGCATCCAGGCAAAATTAGATCACTTTGACCTATATTTCCCTCATGATTGACTTACATTCAAGTTTACGTCCAAGTTCAGATCTAAGTAACTGTACATGGTACAATCATCTAACCTTGCATGTGCATGCATCCTTGGGGGTAGGTCAGCATCCAGGCAAAATTAGGTCACTTTGACCTATATTTTC